>JAOUQU010348780.1:0-12547 GCA_028566735.1 Ammoglanis amapaensis
ACGTCGCTGATGTAGTGACGTTCACTAACCGAAATTTTGATTGTTATCCGGAGCAAATTTTTAGTGAAATGGTTGTTCGTTATCCGAATTGGACGCTATCAGGGGCGTTCGTTAACCGAAGTTCCACTGTAGATAGTATATAGAAATATATTTTACACGTAATCTAGTTTTTGTATTTTACTCCCTCTTTTTTCCTGGTCAGGGTCATGGTGGGTTTGCTTTCCTTCACTTCTATAGACTACATGAATGAATCCGAAAATAACTTGTTGGGACTCTTGTCATAATTATGTGCATTAACTTGTCTCCCGCAGCAGAAAAAGACTGTTAAAACACTGGATTTAAAATTTTAAATATCCTGACTTGCCTGGGAATCTTCCACCAGCAATACCTTCCTCGAATCACTTGCTCTCTGACCAGCATTTACAAGAAAAGGAGACAAGGCATTATAGACTGCAAAGCTATTGCATATTGATCCACTATTGAAAAGCCTCCCCGCCATCCCCAGCTATTATCCTGCCTCATGCGCCGCCTGTGTCCTTACCTTTCGGACGTCAGGGCCACCCCTTCCAGGAACTCGTGTCGACCGGTCTCGCTCAGCCTCTCTTGCAGGATCTGGATGCCCTCGGTTACGTCGCGGAGCTGCTGACTGTAGCGCTGGATCTTGTGCTCGATGTCGGTCAGCGTGTGAGCCGTGTCGGCCTCTAGCTCCTCTAGCATGCTCTTCTGCCGCTCGCGCAGGAAGCGATGCAGTCGCTCGAATGCCTCGCCGATCGCGGCTCGCAGGCTTTTAGCTGAGGACTTAAAAACAAACAAAAAAAGTGGAATTATGAATAAATCAGACTGTCATACTAATATCTTTAAGTTCAAGTGAGTCGTCTCATTGCCTTGCTGTTTACCTAGACAGCTGTCTTACCAATCCGTGTTTTATTAAGGAAGGCATGTTCATAAGCCATTGTATTATAGGCCATAAGCCAGTTCAGATCTTGTCCAGGGTAAGGGTCTGCAACAATGGAGGAAAACATGTTTCCTTGATGTGACTAGATTGTTATTTGGTCAGGAGAGTAAAAAAAAGAGAAAAAATATTTAAGAGTACATAGAAAATCAGGCGGGAGAGATTGCTTGCGTATAATGATGGTGGATAAATTACTGGTATTAAACAGAACAGGGTTTTGGGGAAGAGGAGGTGCAGACGTCTGATGCATCTTCCAGCAAAATGAATCATGTCCATTAGAGCATCGAGTAGCACTACTGAAAGAGATCGGAGACATCCAGATCAAACCACTGCAGGCTAAAACAAGCATCTCTGCTACACCCATCCATCCGAACAAGGTACTCTCCAAGACAAGCATGATGTAATATTGAGTACCGCTTCCTGACATCAGAGAGAATGGAAGGAGAGTTTTCTATATTGTCAGGCAAAAATAGAACACTGTAAACACACCATGTCCACTACAAGTTTGCATTTACGCTCCATAAGTGTGTGAAACAATACAACTCCCTTCTACTAAACCACTCATGCTTACAGGGAAACGGTTAGATATATGTGTGTTTAAAGGGGACTCACTCCACCTCTCGTGTACTGAACAGTCCAAGTTTGAATGAATTAGTAAAAATTACCCACCCATCATCAAGAAAACTCAACCAGATCAGTTGAAGATTCGCCATTCGGCTGCTTGATTTATAAAAAATATGCAGAGTGATAGGTTATACAAAAAGTGGTGTTATTGGCTGGAAAGAACAACACAACTCCTTACACCTTCTTCTAGTCCAAGAAAAGTAACTAATCATCTTTTTAAACGAACTTTATTGCCACAAAATGACAGACTGCTTTGAGAACCATGGACATGTGGGTACTTTCAAATAATTACTTCTTTGTTTTTAATCTCTGTATGTATTCACTTGTTTGTGTTCGTCTTTAGCATGATCTACCACACCCCTGCATTTTATCTCCGTTCCGAATTGCACCTCTGTTTTCTGACAGTTTCACATTTATTAAAAGCACCTGGTTATGTTTTATGTATTTGCAGAGCATTAGTAGGCATTAGCCTGTGGAGTTTCAGCTCCTGAACTGGTCCCCTCTGTAGGAGACTCTGCATCTGTTCATTAACATGCATGAAATATGCAAGGATCGCTGTTAAATCAATGCTTGTACAAACATTTACAGAATTTAGCCACAAGTTAAACCTTCACCAGCACAATGGTGGGGTCACTGCCGGTGGTCCATTCCATTTAATAAAACCAGATTTACAGAAGTGAGTCCTCCCGGCAGCTATTTATACACCGCCTTTATGCGATTTATTGGGATTTTTGTGGAAGGATACACAATTTTTTTATTGAACAGATAAAGTTTATAGCAGCACACAGAGTTTATTTTTATTGCTCGCTATCTAAAGTCAGTATGAATCTCATACAGCAGGATGCGATGTGACTACTGTCAACATCATGCTAATACAGATATATAAACCTCATATTTACAAGCTAATACAGGCATATATACAAAAACATCAGCTTACTTGATTTCGAAAGAACTTGTTTTTGTTCATAAGGCGGGTTTTAAAAACCCCGATATACATCATTTTTTTCGATTTTATGTTTGTCCACCAAAAATATTGGAATCGTAAAATTATTATATTATCAGGAGCCTGTACTCAGGATTAAGTTTACACTGAAATCAAGTGTTCAGTGAATAATTCAGATCTTTAGCCAGGTATCATAAATCAGCTCGAAGGACCATCTCAGGGGTATTGTATTGCTCGAAGGACAATCTCGGTCAAAAATTGTATTGTGAACCCAATATCATGACCTGTATCCCAGCGTAAAACGGAACAGTGGACCAGATCCAAACAATTTCAATAAAGTAACTTATACTTGGGTGATTTTTTGTCAGTAATGAGAACAGCATTGTAACGATTGAAACATGAATTAAATTACTCGGTACAAAAAATTACATTGTTAGTAACACCATTTATTTTAACACCGTTATTCACATCCTGCCTAGTGTTTCTAAATGGCTGATAAAAAATAAACAGATAATTCTGGAAAATTAGTTCCAACTGCTTGAGCTTCTTGTTCTGATAAGCAACATGTTTTTTAATCTCCACGTAAGAACGCAGCTGTTTTGCTTATAAATTTCTGAATTACAACAATGAACCGTTAAACCATTGTTTATATTATGATGCACAATCCATTTCATTCTTAAAACTTCTTCAGTTCCTTTTCTTATCTAGTCAGGGCAGAACGCATGGTTACTTGCAAACAGGCAGCCTAATGAGAATGATTTACAGAGAGACGAGGAGAGAGAATGGAACTAGAAATGAGATTAATCGCATCCTGTGATGAAAAGGTTCGGTTAGAAAGTCCAATCTGGTGAAACTCAAGGTTGAGAGCGGTGTTCTGCTGAGCATGACTGAACATCAGAATATTTAATACTGCAGTAAACTGGCAAGCACAGAAACTTCAAATTTTTCCAGACTGAGAAAGATAAGCACACATTTGGTGATTTATAAAGATAATAATATGATCTTGTGCTTTAAGAGTTACCTTGGTCTCTGTGAGCTGCCTTTGCAACAGTTGCAGAGCTTCTGTGTGTCCTCGTTCACTCTCCTGCAGAGCTGCCAGTTGCTCCTTCATTTCTCGCTGTGAAATAAAACAGGAATCACTCATCAACGATCAACTGGACATCTTCAGCACTGACATTTTCAACAAATCGTTTCCTTTTTCTTGGATCAGAGTATTTTGAATGAGAACAAATTAGAAAGACTTGACAGACAGCAAAACCAAAGCCGATCCAGTATGAATAAGAAAATATTCATATATAATAGATTAAAAGAAATGAAAATTATTGCAGCACTCGTTCTGCATTGAACACCGGGTTAAAAAGCTTTATTTAATGCAGCGGTCGTCTGAATGTTATCTTCAAGGTGCTGTTTATTTTGCAGAATTTCCAGAGATCAGAAAGCACCTTGGTCTAAAAGCATTTTATGATTTATTGATGAACATTTGCATAACCCGTCTTCTTTTATGCATGAGGAGCACCTGCGTCTGTTTCCGTCAGGAGTGAAAAAAATGGCAAATAAACAGAGAACACTGTAGTTTATAAAAACAAGAGATCAGATGTATGAAATAAACAGAGCCGAAACATTAGGGGAAAACAATTGGGCCACAGTCTTGGCAGAAACAGAACACGTGGGCCACCTATGTGTGCTTTGAAGCAGAATTAGGACATCAGAATTGTAATTTTTTTTATTGAATACAATTAACCACGTGTCTGCACTACCTTCTCAATGTCAGCATTATTATAGTTCAAAGGCAAGAACCTAACAAAGAAATTCCTGTATTTCTAGGTAAACTGGTTACACAATTTAGTGCTAATAGGTAGGAATGTAACAATTCACAAATCATTGCAAAGAATCGGTTCACTTGGGGCACGGCTTGGTATGATGAATCAACATATGATTTGATATGATTTAGCATCATAGTTTTGTCATCGTTTTTTTGGGGGTGGGGGGTGGGGGGGGGTTATGCATGAGAATTAGAATTCACTTAAATTCATTAATTTACAGAAAATGGATGGATTGGTTGTATTCAAACGTACAGTATAATTAGAGACCCACATGAAAATATTAATACTTGCACAAAAAGTAAAATTTGCATCATTTGTAACCATTAAACTGTATTTCTTATACAAATGAATCACAAATGAATTATTTTCCATTCGTTTATTTATTTATTTATTTTTAAAAAGAACCAACAAAAGGAAGCCTTGTTCAAATTTGTTATCACTTTAACATGGTCAAAAAATGTGTATCGTGTACTGATCGTGTACTGCAATGAGATCAGCAGGTCTGTGGCAGTGTCGATGGTCAGACTAGCAGGTGAGACGTGTACGTTCTACCTCTGCAGTCATCTCGGGAAAATAAATGCACAGTCGACACTGTGATATTGCCAAGAACGTCCGGATTCCAGCCAGTCCACTTATGAACTGCAGAAAGCAGTGGGCCGAAGTAGTACAAAGTGCTCGATATGTGTTTGATGCTCGCTAAATCATCGAACGACACAAATCCTTTCAGATCTCTTGTCAACAAGCCGTTTCACTTGGCAGCACTTGAACTGAAGCGATTTAGAGGACAAAGAGGACTACAAAACGAGCGTCTGCAGTAATGCTGCATGACAGAAGCTGTAAACAAGTTGTCCCTGCACCTTGTCTGTTTAACACACACTTGTGTTGTAGGGAATGCACTTACTGAAGAGGCTGCATGCGCTCATATCCCTTCTGATATAAAATGTTGGCCAGGATGGCACAAGGCATCAACGTTTTAACCCATTTTAAACATGACAACCGATGGAAAATATGAAGCATTAAAACATTAATTTAACGCTAAAACAATTTCCATGGTCTTTTCTTTGATTCCACTCATGTAGCACCAGAGCTGGTAACTTAAGTACATCATATCAGGTCTCGGCTCTGCTGGCCGGCTAGGTCGAGTTGTGATTGAAGAGGTCTGTACTACATTGGTCTCTCAGTACATAGTGCTAATTTGTATGCACACTCGTTAAACCGCAAGTGAACAAAAATAAGACCATCGGTAAGACCTGAGGCGTTGGGAACCTGTGTGTGATTCGCCAGCAACCACAGGCCTCCTCAATAAATAAAATTAATAAAAACAAATCAAATTCCCACTGAGTATAGACACTCAGACCTGACACATGCTTTAATAAATGTAACAGCACATTAATTATCCTCCTGAAAGCCAACCTCTTGACATAACCTTGAAGCTGCTGTCATAATTCCATCAGCGAGCAGACACAACGCTTGCTGAACTACAACCCACCTGAAAGACCAGTTCTGGTCCTCTCATTTTCATGGTTGTGTAAATCAAACCGAGAACGAACTGCAAAAGTGGCACCTGGCCTGCAGCCGGTTTAAAGATGCCATAAGTCAGATCAGATAGATTCATGAGGGTTCCAGGCAACACGTGATTCATCCGGCCATCAACATGCATTCTTCTTCACTGTTCACTTACATTAGTGCACAAAAAGCCTAAAAACTGATCCCAAAATTTCCACCAGCTTTTGTTTTATATTTTTTTGTTTACCTCCTATTAATGAATAATTTCATTAACACTACTTACATTTATTTGAAACAGTTGCTTCCGTTTCTGATTTGAGGATGGTCACTATTAACTGGTCTCTTCTGTTATACAGATATAACGGCGTCCGTTTAGTACACGTCCATCATTTCACACTGTATTTTTTGGCCGTTTTTTAGTGCACCATCTGGGCACTTTTGTTTGAATTTGACTATGTTTCTCTGACGCATTAAAACAACGTGCTCAAAGCATGTAATTTGGGATGCACCTAGAGACATAACTGGTTAAAAAACATCAAACAAAAGAGAAGTAAAATTAAGCCGGTCATGTATCAGGTATTGCGTTTTTTTTATTAGCATTTGTGAATCAATATGGAAGATAACATTTTAGATTCTTCTAAAATGTGTAGCCATATTTGGCACGTTGTCTCAATCAGCTTCACCAGGAGTCACCTGGATCAGACTTGAAAATCAAAGCTTTTGACACGAAACCTTAGTGTTTGACTCTGTCTGCTCTAGTGCTGCATTAATTTGCAGTGCTTGTGCTTGGACCTAATGAGGATGCATATCATCTAATCAGAAGCAGAATATGAAAAGTCTGCTGCAAGTCAGCAGCACCCAGTAATGCCGAACAGAGCAGAATGCTGCAGCGCTGAGTGACCCTTCAAGGACGATCATGTCTGAAAGCTACGTAGCCAGTGATAACTCATTCAGATAAAGTATTGACCTCGGGACCGCTTTAGTTTTTCGCACATTCTCACAGGAAAAGGTTTATATCTGCAAATTGACGTACATAATGACAATACGTGAGCGAATCCTTCCTGCTGCCCCCGTTAGTGGGTGACATTGCGGATGGTGTAATCTGCATCATTGAGTTGGCATAGTCATGTATCTGGGCTTAGGAACGGCACTACAGGGAAGTAGATTGTGCAATTTATTATTACGTATTAAGTAGAACTTTTAAATAAAAAGATTTTCACCAATAATGGGGGGTTCTGGAACTCAACCCCATGATCAAAGAGGTATTACTGCATCGTGAATCGTATCACATCGTATCATTAGATCCCTTGTAATCACCACTGGATGTTGATCGATTCAGGCTAAATTAGGGCAAAAAGTGCCATAAGGACAAAAAAAATCTGCCCCAGGACAGAGGTGTGCAATACACATTACAGCCGAAAACAACCAGCACCTGAAATGACGGGGGTTGAGCTGTACAGCATGTGAGGCTTGAATAAAAAAGCTTTAGCCTTCACACGGACAGGACCAGTCTGTCATGCTGACAGTTCTGACCTCCCTCTGACTGCCAATTTTGTAGTTGCTGAGAAAAGGACGCGTTACAAGCTCGGTGATTCTAATTGATAGATGTCAGCCAGGAGATTAAAAGAGAGGTCACAAAAAAGACAGGCACAACGAAGGAAAAATGTCAGGCTCTCCTGTATCATTGATAAAGGACTTTAGGTGAACGGGTCATCATACCCCAATCACAAACAATACATGACAATACTATTTTTATTCTCTTAAATTGATTTAAAACTAATACAACTGGTTACATCATTCAGACTGTAAAAGAAACTGGAAAACTACAACTGGAATGACTAATTGCTGAGCAGCTGAAGATTCTCAAAACGTTTCTAACAGAATTATATTTAAATATTTAAGTACATATTGAACAACATTAATCATGCTGTTCATCAAGTGCTGGATGAAAGCTGCATTTCTTAATAATTTCCATAGAAATTCCAACGCAAGAGATATGAAAAGAATCCTGCCGTTTTGGAAGAACAGGCTAGATTCTAGATTCCGGGGTGTTGGCAGATACCGTAATTATGTCCTGCTGCATCTGCACAATGCTGCCTGACAAGACCTGTTGGCTTCATAAAAGGTTACAATACTGTTTTACTTTTATAAAACAGTAACGTAGTGTGTGTAACACTGTAACAATGTGCAATTCACAGAACAAATTACAGCAGACAAATATCTCTGAGATTGTACCAGGTCTGATGGTCCTGTGCTCCTCCTGGTTTGGTCAGTTGTCACTTAATAATTAGTAATAAACATTAAGGTTAGAAGTCTATCTGTTTTTTGTCCCTTTCAAATACTCTGTTGTAGTTTTTTATGTGGAACTGACAAGTTTTTGTGACTGTTAGGTGTCACACAACCACAGCGGATTGTGATCTGCATTGTTCATTTGATGCTAGCCTACTAATGGTAGTCATTTTACAAATACTTTCTTTTTTTCCCATTTTCAGTTTACGGGGCACAAAATGAAACTGTGTTAACCTTAAACCGTCTAAATCTGTTAGAACTGCAGTCATCGCATTTAAACATGAGCAGGGAATGAGTGATGAATAATCAGTCAGTGTAAAAAAAAGAAGCATCTAATCATCATGAATGGCGAGCGAGGAACATTTCGGTGGCAGTGTCGATGATAACATATAGCAGAGGCAGAGCGACTCTGCAGCATTCGAATGCGCGAGACAGCGACTTGAGTTCACCTGTACAGTCAGCGGGTTAGAAAGGACACAGACAATGTACATCCGTTGCTTTTATTAACCTGCAACTGAGACATTTGTACCCTCACAAACACCAGCGCTTGAGGTTCATCAATAGTACTCAGTAAACCAGTGTGCACCCTCCAGGCCTGTTTATTTAAACAAAATGCATTCAATAATAAAAGCTTTTATTTCTAAACTAATTATTTTATCAGTTTTATAAAATTGCTCCTAAAGTCCTTCCCACTTTACTTCCATGATGG
The DNA here is from genome assembly GCA_028566735.1 of Ammoglanis amapaensis. Lineage (NCBI taxonomy): Eukaryota > Metazoa > Chordata > Actinopteri > Siluriformes > Trichomycteridae > Ammoglanis > Ammoglanis amapaensis. The sequence goes on from JAOUQU010348780.1 coordinate 8,847, forward strand.
CTACAGATTTTTCATAATTCTGTAAATGAAATACCTTCTGGCATTATTCTAGAGGATGCACACACTACCATCACATATTGCAATACCTTCTGGTAAGTGTTCAGGCACATATTAGGGAGCGACACAAAGAGCAAGAACATACTACTGCAATTTTTTAGCCACAGTCACTCTCTGGTGGCTTCTGGGCATTTGATTTCAGATCTGCATTGTTGTCAGCTATGTTTGGCATCTTTGGTATTGGTGATCTATTTTGTATCTTGTATATATTTGGTCCACTTGTCTTGCATGGGGTGTTCTTGGTCTGTTGCTTGTTTGTATGTATGCATGGTTTTCGTTTGTTGTTAGTTTTTTGTTGTCATTTTCCCTTAATACATTTATTTATTACATCTGTCGCATGACATTTTGAGCTTGCTGTACCTTGTATAATCTTTCTTGCTAGTTAATCAGCCTTTTCTGTTTCCACTGTCCTGGAACCCAGCACCATTGTTGTTCATTTCAGTTAGTCTGTGCAGAAAACAGAAAAGAAGAATGATGGCTGTATGCGGATTAAGCGGTCAGGCACACTCGCACGTGCATAAACACACTATTATAGATCTGCCGCGTGTCTGCTTAGCAGTCAGGGACACAGCTGTGCTGTCATTACATGTGCTGATTAATTCTACACTCTTGGGACAGATGAGACTCGTCCGTAATGTCCTTTGCTGCGAATAGGCAGCAAACTGTCTGTGTTTTGACTGAATGACTGAAGGTGGGACTCCTGAACGAGAGGGTAGAATGCAGGACGCTAGGGTACTGGAGCTTGGTTAATGGGCGAGATTCGGAGGTGCTGGTCCCAGGACCTAATTCATGTTACAAAAATGCTTGATCTATGAAGCCAAGAATTGTTTGATGACTTGGCCATCACAGTGCTGACAAAATAAATGGGTACACTGTGCAAAATAGACAGAATCAGATCTGTTATCTGGCCCGGACTGTGACCTGAAGGCTGATTTATTCTGCTCTGTTGAGACAATGCACAGTCATTCGGCGCTACACCACTAGGGGGACATCATTTTTCTCAGGGATTTGTCACATTTGTGTTTATCCAACAGTTCTAGCAATGAGTGCGAATGGTTGTTGTGGCTTTTAGTAGATTGATATATAATGAATGCTTTTGAAATGTTAGCTCAAAAAAAAAAACTTTATTTACAATCATTTGTACTCTATTGTTTTGATGTGTGTGCCCTCTTGTTTGCATCAGTTCTCCTTGCAGTGCATGCCATTTTGGTGCGTAATTAACATTTTTTTTAACGGACATCGGGTGGCACGGGAAGGGGGTTCAAATAAACATGCCCCGAGTCGCCACAGAATCGATTTGTAGAATGTGTAGAATGATGTAGAAGCTCCACCATTAACAATTTATGTTCAGTAAGAATTATGGAAGGTCTGGCATTATGTAGGCCTGGAGTTGCCTCAGGAGTGAACATTTTATCACTTTACAAGTGTTCTGAGCTTCAGAGCCCACATGGTCTCCGTCAGCTGGCATGTGTGGGGCTGCGAAGTTCTTAAGGAGATTCTGCTTGTACCCACATAGCATGTGGGATACAAGTCGTGATCAGTCCCATTGTATGCATGAGAGATATAGAGGAGTCAGACTCTTTCAAGTGTTACAGTTTGATTCGTGAGCTTCCCGCCAACACACAGAACGGCAGGTTTGAGTGCAGATGCAAGCTGTAGGTTGATAAATAACTACTGCAGTGTCATGGTTTTCTTTCCTCGACTCCCAAAAAGCATTCCCGTGTTGCATCCCCTTGTTTAACGCGTGTAGTTCCAAATACTGATCCTGTTAATAACTCTGGACTAGATATTTTCCATGGAAGTTATTAAACATCATGAACAAAAGTGAGTTGACAGACGAGAACTGAAAGGCGGCTAAATAATGTTTGCATTGATTATAATTTAACGACCGACTGATTTATTATGTTCAAACATTTAATCTAGCTTTATTTAAATCACCAGGATAAATGTTACATGCCACATTAATTCAGACATTATTATTCCTTTGAGTCCGCTTGATGTTATCAATATATTGTGTGTGACTTCTGATGTTAATACAAGCAATAAAATAGGAGCCGTTTCCAGTTTCTCAAAAAGCGCAAGGCCATTTAAATACATGTTTTTGGACTGTGGGATAGAACTGGCATTCCCATGGGAAACTATGACTGAGATAATACTCATTTAGCAACATCATTCTTTATTTATCGCAGAAACTGAGTTTTACATAAAGAATGTCATCTCATTCCTTCACTGCGATGGCTAAACATAAAATGTAGCCCGAACACTAAACTAACTAACTGAACTAGCAATAAAACAAAATAATCATTTTAAATATAGCCAACAGGCAATTCTGTAGCAGAACAAAAGACTTACAACCAAGCTGTGTGTTTTGTATATTGTTGGCTGATGGAGAAAGCATTTATCAGGTGGACACTTAGCACGATTATTAATTCACTGTTGTTAACTGCAATCCAAGGTTGATTATAAAACTTGTGTACAAGTCCAGAAATCCTGGTTAGTACGCATGTTTATTTCCCTTTGGCATGCCAACAACAAAAAGATTCAGTGGTGTGTGCTGGCCAGAAGGGACTGCTGTGATTGATGGTGCAGGATCCAGAGGAGACAGATATTCTAAATAGTTATGAGTAAATTACTCACCACCCCCATTGAACTGAAACAGCTGAGAGTCGGTAATGTGAGTAAACGGTTTCTATACAAACAGCAATGCAAGATTACACCCCCGCTTATAGAGCGATGGTCAGTTTGTCATCACTGTAATCATGATCACAGAATCAGGGTTGGCATCGTCGTCAGTTTAAAAGCATCTGCACATGTTAACAATTCGTTTACCTCCTTACTGCACCGAGACTATAACCTGAAGACTAAAGCATTTTAGATATATGTTTGCGAATGGCTATTTCTTTGTAATAAGCACCAAAAAAGTGTGACATTTTATAATTACTATTCAACAACATCTTGGTAAAAGGACCATTACAGAAATCTTCCTGCATGAAAGAAGAATCCGATTGGCATTTAAAAAAATGTGTATCACCAACAAGGTTAACCGTTTCAAAAATCCATTCTGACAGAAACGATGTTTTACTCTGTTGGGTTTATTGGCAGCCTAAAAAACACCAGCGGTTCCCAGAAATAAGCGGGTTATCAAAAGTGTTATTAAACCTTTTCAAAAGAATGCCCCAGGGTTTTTTTAGGGGGGGGGGCAGCCTCCAGTTCCGAGTAAGATAAGAACAATGACTATTATGTGAAATCGGGTAACATTACTGAAATAATTGTAACTGACCGAATATTAACGCAGCCATTCAACAGCAAATTCAATTTCATTGAAAAGTGCCAAATGACGGTCAGAACTGCTCTTTCACAGACGAGTGCTTTTTAGCCCATTTGAATCCTGCTCTGCTTAACACCTGCAGTCTGTACGTGTCATAAAAGCAAATCTACCGTTTGGATTTCAGGTGGATTTTGTAAAGATCAAAAACAATATAGTTTATAAAAACACACACACTTTATGTACTCAGTAGGGCTGACCGCAATGAATCGATTATTCGTTGGTCGACCGAAAAAATTACTAGTCGGACAAATTCCATTGGTCGACTAGTCGCAGGGGGAAAAAAAGCTGCGTTTCGTCAAAGGACTTCTGGGACTTT
>JAOUQU010348891.1:0-12547 GCA_028566735.1 Ammoglanis amapaensis
TCCTAGTGGAAGCATGTAGAGTGTAAATAATAGCGGTCCCAGTACCGATCCCTGTGGAACACCACACTTTACTTTTGCTGGTTCCGAGCATTTATTATTTACATACACAAACTGAGACACATCCATTGTCAGAAGACATTAACAAATCAATAACTACTTTAATTAATGCGGTTTCTGTACTATGGTTGGGTCTAAATCCAGACAAAAAGAACAGGTAGAATAAAGCAACATTAATAAAATAACATAATAAAATTAGTTAAAACTATTTATTAACAGATATCGTCATATTTATGATCAAATGCAATATAGAAAGAAAAATCTCTAAGACAACCACATTCAAAGCAGTGAAATAGCTTGTATGGTCCAGTAAACAAAGAACACCCCTGGGTTATCTCTGACATTGTCAACTCTGCGGTCTTGTCCTTGCTTTATAATTCAGAGAAAAAGCAATATACCAAGTTTAAAAAACAAGGCTTGTCACTCATTGACTTATTAACCATGGTTAAATGGAATATATTACTGATCTAATGTGACCTTAGCGTTACAATACAAAGTGTATATTTGTGCATGTATACATAACAGAACCCATTTTTTGAATGTTATTCCATAACTGAACTTGTATTATGTGCTTATGTATCACACAAAATATTGCAAAGGGAGTTACCACAAAAAGTCATACCTCAGTTCATATGTAGTTACAAGACCAGTTTGTACTTTCTGCCTTAAATAACTAAAAGCAATCGTCAATACAGAACTGATGTGAGTGAACAACATAAATATTCTCATCCTTGAAACAGAAAGAAAACCTAAAAAAAAAAAACCTTTCCAATCCGTTTATGATTCTTCTAGCCATTCCCTAGTCTGCGGAGGCGTGTTCGTTGAATATTTTACCTGAGAGCCTAAAGAAAATTGGTTCCAAAGTTCAAGGGTATTTAAGTGCACATATCTTAGGGTTTTCAAGTGCACATATCGTAGGAAAAAGGGAACACGAAGACGCAGTTTTGAAGACTGTTTTATGTCATGCAAAGTGAGAAGTGAAAGGTAAGCAAATCCATTAACATAACAAACAAGTGAAATAATCATAAACTGTAAAAAGTTCAGTTAAATAGAGTAGAATGATCTTAATATAACGTTCATCTTTAGCTTTTGTAATTACAAATTTGATTGGAATGTTTGTGCATGTCACGCCTTGCATTATTGAAATATTCGTTCTTCTTATTTAAGAAATCAAATAATGGCTGTAATATAAACGTAATCAAAAGCTGATATCTAATTGAACGGGATGTTACTTTAAGTAAGAGAGAACTTTAAGTAAACCACAGCTAAACACGATGCATTATACATTAGCACATTTTGTATTGTAGATCACTCTGTGTTTGGTCAAATTAACCTGCCAAATCATAAAAACGTCTCGGTTTTAAGAGCAAGCAAAATGGCCCATCCAACCCATTGGACTCCCACACCAACAGCGGCCCATTTTACAAGTGCCTCCCACATTTTCATTTACACGACAGTACATCCATACAGCTATTATTACTCTTCATGGATCAGCTCAAAGGTTACAGCAAAGTTATCTTGTATAACTCATTTTGAAATGAAGGCGTTTTCAATGTGCGACGGCAGCTAGGAAATGTAGTTCTAACTGTAGGTTGTTTCCGCTACCAAACAGCGCTGCACAAAAATACTAGTGAAGCAACATTTCAAAATCAAATAAAAGTGGGCTGATTATGTTCAGTTAGAAACAGTGCAATTCACTGATGCAAATACATAAAAACTACTTAAGGTCTGATTTTATGATGTGGAATATTTTTCATCTTGAAAATGTTATCAAGCAAGGTTGCAAGGTTTTAACCGAATCATTAAATTGAATGATTAATGGACAAAAGTTTTGTACTAAAACTAAAATGCAAGTTTATCTTTTGTGAACTGTTTTCTAGTAAATCATTTGTAAAAAAAAAATCTCACAACCACAGCACTTTTTCTATGTTCACATATTTACAGTATTTACAATATTATCATTATCATTAATATTATTAAACACATTTAAATTATGTTCCTCTAATTTGAGCAGCATATGGGACACCGATGTACTACAGCAATGACTATTAAACAATGATTATTTGTTTATTGTGTCTGGTGTAGGAGTAGGGTTTTATACTATGCTAGAGTTAGAACTTCTCATCTTTATCGTTATTCCACCTGCTTTGGGTGTGTCTTGAAGGACCCTTGTTGTTCTCTACCATTTAGTTCTCCGAAAGCTTTTTTTTTTTAATTTTAGTTTTTAGTTGGCACTAGACTTTCTCAACCCTTGTCTCTCTACAGTCTCTCAGTTGATGATAAATTATTTTCACATCTACCCACACATCACTATCTAGTCCTAACTTTCTCTCTGACTTACTTACTGGTTATCTAATCAGTTTTGCTGAAATCTATCTACTTTTCAATGGGTGCAAAACACACAGAAACACCCTGAATGAGGCAGCAGTCAATTGCAGGGCACACACACATATTTCCAGTTAACTGGAGCTCCCAGAAACCTAAGCAAACCTTAGTCTTGGGATTAAATTCAGGATCTTCTTGCTGTGAGGTGACAATCAAATTTAATTGTTACAAACCATATTTTATGTTGTTGAACAACACAATGATCTGCAGAAAGCTTCCCAAGTGATCACTGAAAAACAGATCCTTAAACAACCTGTGGGGTTGCTTGAATGGCAGTGAGTCAAACCACCAATCATAACACAAAGTACAAGCTGAGGGGAAAAGCAGAGGTAATGGAAACACACTGAAAACATACCATCATGTTATTTTAAACTTTACCCAGTGGTCCATATAGAATTAGTAAAAGTTAATTAATTAAATATGAAACAAATTATTTCAAGTTATTGAACAATCAATTGGGCCAAATTGACTCACATAATGTTGCATAATGTGCTGTTGTAATATAGTTCAGTCAAGATTTAACAACAGTTCAATAGGAATCAAATATCTTCTCATTATGTCCAGGTGGTTTTTAGTTTATGGCTTTAACAGTAATAGCAAAGCTACAATTGATTACTCAAGGCTACAAATTCACTGCCAAAGTTTTAGGTGCAAATACCAATCCTGTGTAGGTTCTGACATCACTTTCAGTGTTTTTGAAAAGGAAGGAAGAAAAAAGAAATCATGGCAGAGAAAAGGAGCAATACAAATCCCAGCACATATTCAAAAGGCGGAGCTGGTGAGTTTTCCAAACAAGTCCAAAGAAAATTCAGCAGAGCTCAGGAGAAGGTATGTTATTAAATTCCAAAAAAATAAATAATGAGAGACAGGGGTTGGACCGCATTAGAAATATAGTTGAGCAAATACAGAACATCATGCTGATATAGATGAATACAGAAAACATGTATGTTGTCAATATACATTTAGTTTTATTTAATTTAAAAGATCCATACACTTGCAAAGTGAAAGCTGAGTTATTTAATGAAATTAGTGAAAATATGAACTGACTGACCCCTAAACCTTAATATTTACAGTGTGAAGTGTTTAACCTTTTTACTCAATAAGCTAGTTCAAGTTGAATTTGTAAACCAAATAAAGACAAAAGAGTAAAGTGCAGATAGCAATATGCTCAGTTAAGGTTAAGTAAAATAATTTAATTTCTTTGTTTATTGTAATAATTACATTTTAATTTATAAAAATGTTAATTATTATAAGACTTATAGGAGTTATAATCTATCATTTGTAGTAGGATGATCCCCATCTAATGTAATAAGTACAGATAAATAAAACTATAATATCATGTTTATCTACAACAGGGGTCACCAACGTGTGTGTGGGCGCTAAGAGGGGAGGGAGGAGCCTAGTGCAGGTGTGTAGGGAGCGAGAGAGTTTTAGGGAGTGAACCGGTGTGTGTGTGTTACGATGTTCCGGGCGATGCTACGAGGAAAATGATGGTGGAAATGTAACCGCGAGTTATCCGAAGGTGTTAATAAAACTGGACTTTTGTTTACATCCGTCTCGTCCTTTCTGCGCGACCCACAGACGTTACAACATATAATTATTAATAGTAACAAGTCATTAAAGGTATAAATTTGTAATTTCACAAGTGTGTATTAAACTGGAAGCTCTTTGCATTGAATTTGTAGCTCTCGGTTTCAAAAAGGTTGGTGACCCTTGCTTAAAGTCATGGAAACGATCATTAATCACACAAGTTTCAAATGTATCATGTATATATATCGTATTTCATGTTTAATTGCAATGCTTCACACTTAGCTGCTCTTTGATAATTGATACCCAATACCTTGACTAAGTCATGAACCCAACTGAGTTTCTAACGGTGCTGTTCCATGATGCACACTGCAGTTATTCTGGATATGAGCTATCTGCCACAATAATGTGCAAAGTGCATTTGTCTTCATTTACAGTTTTTATAGGATTTTTACTGCAGAAGAAGTTTATATGGCATCTTGACCGAAAACCTTATAACTACCAACAATAATGTATTGTTAAACATTCTAATGTTTTCAATTTAGATGTAAAGAAATTCACAAAAGAGATGCAATTTCTGTACATTTTAAAAAATGAGAGCTGTCATGAACACAGCAGAAATTGCCGTAATCCTGAGCAGAACGCACACATCCTTCATTGTGACAGTCAGACAACGAGTAGCATTTCAGCACAAGAAGGAGGTAATATACACACTTCAGCTCCCCACCAGCGGACAGGAAATCCAGTAAGCACATGAATCAAACCCTTGCTCTATGTTCTCTGATTACTGTCAGTGATGACACAGTACCCCACAGTCCCTGTAAGAATTCCCATTATTTCTAATGGAGGAGCAGTGAGACGGGAGCCTGGGCAGCTGAATCTTCCATCCGTTCCACAATGATGCACTGAAATGAACCAGTCGCTTGAGACCGTTAATGTTCTAGAAGCAGTCATCATTAAAGGTTTGAAACAAGCGTTTCTACAGATGCACATGCTGAGAAGATTTAAATGTAAGTGTGTGTGTGTGTGTGTGTGTGGGGGGTGGTGGTAAGTAGGCAAAAAGGTCTGCAATAAAATAATAATAGTATGTTTTCAATCCATGTAGACACTTGAGCACAAGCGCGTTGGACTTCCCATTTTGATCAATAATAAAGCTGGACATGACATTCAAATTCAATCTAAATTTGTTCAGTGGAGTAACAGTAAACTGAGCAAAATATGTATTTAGTGACCTTGGACTGTCCTGTAAGAAGAAGCAGTGTTCTTAGCACCATCTATGTTCAGCGTTCAAGTGGTTAGTTCTAGACACCATGAGCGACGAGTGTAGCTGGAACAATTCAGCTTAATAATGAAGTTGGATGTGCCACAAACATCCCATTTCAAGACTAAAAGAAATGTTTTCTTAATCACACCAACAAAGTAAACTACGGTATTCCACAAGGCTCTATTTTAAGCTCGATTTGATTTTCTTCCAGCTTAACCTGACAATAAAAAGTCTTCCTGAATTCACATGTACAACGAATGAATGAATTCACATGTACAGTTTAAAAGCATTGTCCAAAGTATACGAACGACTGCACATATTATTAAAGGACTTAATTCAGATTCGTTCTTAGGTTTGTTCATTTAACTCACTCCTCTATATGTACCAATGTCTAAGTTTCCTTTAAAACGTGGGGTTTTAATACCATTCCAATCTCATTACACTAATGCTTCAGCAGCCTCTGTACTAGCACAAACTGAAATATGTAAGGGAGGGGAGGAGGGGGTTCAGTCGAAAGCTAAGCTATAGCACATTGTGTTCCATTTATCACCTGCTGTGATCCCGGGGCAATGAGAAGGATATAAAGATAAATCTTCTTGATGAACTGATATCTTTAATGCAGATTACCTTGGCATAAAATGGCTGGAGAAACTAAGGAGTAATTACTTATTACTTAACATATTACAGTTGTGTTTAATCTCAGTTGTTGTTAATTCATTCGATAAACATATTTTGATTCAAACAAGTTACTCGTACAGTATTGAATGTGACTCAGGCTGTATTTTTAAGCAAGCATTGTTAAAATAATTTAATAACTATCTGTGAGCGTAGTCCAGCAGGGGGTAAAGTGAGACCGGGAGCTGTTGAGAGCTCTTTTATGATGTTATCTGTCTGCATTATGACACAATAGAGACTAGATGAATCGTGCAAGGGTCGAGGTAGAATCAGTCTCTAAAGACCGCGCAGCTAGGTGGTGCGAATCTAATGCAACATAGTGAACATCTAGTGAACACGAGCGTATGCTGTATGTCACCATACGTCACTGTTAATACTCAGTCTCAAGGTTTGCTTCCTATAGTAAGGGGAAGCGAGGCTTTATAGTTGATAGAGTGTCCCGAGCTGTAAGCTCATCCATTTACAGAGACATATAAACATGGATGTGCCCAATTCTAGGAATAAATGTAAAAGATGCTGAGTCTGCACCTCTCACTTCTTGCCACATCCCGGGAGATCCACTGGGAGCGAACTTTAAATACAGCTCACATGCTTATGACATTCACACAAAGGAAATCTAGACATCCTGTTCTAAAAAAGTTCTATATCCACCTCCTTCTCTCATTATCTCTCCATCACACTGCTGACTTTGCTTTGGCCCCTGGTTTATAAAAAAAAAGAAAACCTTTACACCAAACAGAATAGGTCTGCCATCCATCACAGAGTTTTTTTTTTTCGTTCCATTTTGCAAGCAGCCCTTCGTGGACATGTTCCTCTCCCCCAAGCAGTACCTACCGATGCCTAATATGACAGGTCTGATTCCTGGCTGCCATTACACTCTCACTTTCTTTATTACAGCCACTGAGCAGTGACCTTGCTCCTTTGTGTCTTTTTTCTCTCTCATCTCTACTCATCTACCCTCCTCTCTTCAACATCACATCATGGATGTTATATTATATACTGGGTAATAGTGAGAAATGACCATGGGAAATGTTCTATTACTGACTGGTGCAATATGAATAGTAAACAAACATGTTTTGCTAAGACTAAAACCATAGCGACAGATTCTTGACTATGCGTGACTCTGTGTGTGTGTGTGTGTGTGTGTGTGTGTCACACTGACCTGTCTCTCAGACATGAGATAGAGGTAGTTATGGTCCAGCGAGAAGGCCATGTCTCTAAGAATAGGGCTCCCATCTTTAATGACGGGCACAGTTTCGTACTGCACAGCACCTTGAAAGGGACCATCCACACGAATCTGAAACAGAAGAACACACATGAGCAAAATGTCACCGACATTATTTATACTTCTTCTGTGTTTAATAAATGATTTTACAACAACTTGGGAGCCAGAACAATGACGCACGGTTTCCTTAATTCAACAGGCTTGGAGATTGGAGTATGTTACAGAGCAAGGATGGATTAGACCTAGGGTTAGGGCTAGTCTATTTTTGAGTTGACAGCATTTAATTGTGTACATAGGAGCACCAACAAGTTAGTAGTAGTCCAAGTGACTGGGTAGTAACTTACATGTAGAACAAAATAAAACATTTCTGATGTATTGGAGGAGTCTCTTAGAATCCTGTCATGGTAGCGACTTGTTGGTTATCCAGAACACCACCACGAATCCATGCACTTTAGAATTTTCCCAAGAAACTAGCTTTAATTTCAAAGCTCCATTTCACACACAATCTCTTCTCATCTCCCTCTTGGGAATAGCTGATAATTCACGTTAATGTTTTTGAGGCTGCACAGTAACACAATAAGTAAAATGAGTCCGTTGATTGAAGGCTTGCACATGCTGCATTGAGAGATGCAGCCTTAATCTGAACTTCTGCCTCGTGTTTCTGCTGCATTTCTGGTCTTTGTGTGCCCGGGTCAACTCTGGGTCAGACGTCTGTCTATTGAAACCTCACAATAATAGCATAATAAAAGAGTGTCGCAGTACTAAAAACAAGGCTCGTAGATCTTAGTGTGTCAATTAAAACACACACAAGAGACAAACATATTCATGCCATCTGGAGGCTGTTAAAGAGTTTATTTCACCTTTGTGGCTAATGCCACTCGCAGATACGATGATTATGTGAAGAGTTGAGTGGTTACGGTACTGGACTAGTAATCAGAAGGTTGCCTGTTCAAACCTCGCATTTGTCCAAGTTGCATAAACTTTTTCCCTAAGCAAAAGTGTAAACAGGACACAGTCTGAGAATGTGGGAGTTCACAAGCCCAGCAACCTGGCAGTGGTAGGACATAAACCAGGTTGCTGGATATAGATATATGGATGTGGTTTACTTTAACACACACACACACACACACACACACACCGCCCCCGTCCGTTCTGAGTGCCCTCTACAGGCCATTCATGCCAGAGTGTTTCCATCCTTCTGTCCAACGAATAAACATGAGAATAAATATACCTAAATTGTTACCGAATCCAATGTAGTAATGACTACGGTTTGCAAAATGCCATTGCTTGGTAGTGGGGGCTGCATGGTAGCACAAGTCACATTAATTCACCCACTAGTGGTAAACTATTACAAAGAGCTGTACCATTTATAGAGGACCATGCTAAACATGCTAGTATTATTCTATCAGCAGCATTGCTGAGATTTGACCTCAAGACCACATAAGAGATTTTTCATGGTTGAATGATTAAAATAGATCTTAAATAGATGTTTAGAATGTTTAAAGATTCGTGCAATACTAGCCATGCTAATGGATACTCCTAACCAACATCAAGAGAAGCTAGCAGCAAAACCGAAGCAGTATTCCAAACCAGAATTCACGTACGTCTTAAGAAAGGAAGGCAGTCTGACCAGCATTGCAAATCTTTAATGGACATTTATGGTATGCCAACACACAGTCGTTAAAGGTAAATAGGTACGTAGATAAAGCATGTCACCTCCCTCATCATGCTGTGACCCACGCTTGACCCGGATCTGACCAAGCGTGTGCTACACGGACCGTATGTCACCAAGCTGTGGTACAAAAGGTACAAAGAGGTACACCGCATCCAAAGCCAGAAAGCAGTGGTGCATGATGGATAAGCGATTACGAATTTGTGCGGCGGCTTAGGAGAGAGCTGGAAAAAAAAGGCAGCCCTGGAAAAGTACAAGTGATGTATTGCGGCCTGGCAAAGCGTTAAATGATTTAAAGGTCTGTTTAATCAGACACCCAAACCCACACAAGATCACGTCCATGTACACATGAGAACTGAGATGCAAGCCAGAGCCGGTTTCAGAGATCAGTCCAACTCATCTCCTGTTCGTTTCTCAGCATCTTTATTTGACTTAACGTAATTTCTACATTTCCTGTCTCCTCTCTAATCCTCAATTTATGGTTTCAATTCATCCCCTCCTGTGTGTCTGTAATGTTTCTTCCTCACAAACTCTCCCCTCCCATAAGGTTTCAGTATTTCAGATGTTTCCATCTGCATTTCACATTAGGAAACGTCTCGGTTACTACAGGATGTACAGTCCTGATCAAAATCTTCAAACATTTGCATTTTGCACTATTGGCTCTGAACAATGGAAGAAAGAGACAAAGTTTTGAGCAGCCGTTTTACTGACAACAGCATTTACACTGTTTTACTTAGCTGATCAAACGTTTAAACATTTCTAAGCTCCTGAGGGTTCTGGAACAAACAAGTCAAAACAAAAAACAAAAAAAACATTTAACCTGCACTGAGACACAGGATCCGACTGGCTGTCCATCAATACATAGAACAACACTCGATCTTTTATTAAATTAAGTCCATTACTGGTGCAAACTACAGCTCTGATGGTCCTGACAGCCTCCAAAGTTACTGACTTTACAAGTAAGATCTCAGTTAAGATGATTTGTGGTGTTTATTTTCCTTCAATTGAACAATGAAGTTGCAGGTTGTGCTGGGGCATCGAACAGCAGCTGGCAATGTGGAGATGTTGCAGCAGGGCATCACTCATGACTGAAGGCCCTTTGTCTGTGTGCCAATGACTGAAAGGTTTTCAGCAGCAAAGTAACTCCAGTTCACAATGCTCACCTGACACAGAAGTGATTCCAGGAGAATTTTGGACCAGCTTGTGTGTTCCACTGATCAGAATTGAGGACGGATAGAAAGTGACATTTACAAAAAGTGGATTCTCCAAGACTTCTTAACATCTACACTAACCTGCTGAAAACATCACGCATCACACGTGCATAACCGATTGTTTAAAGTGATCAGCAAGAATAGTGCAGCTGCTTAATACCAAGTCTTTAGTTTCAGGGTTTTTTTTGTTGTTTTTGTTATTTTTATTAGGGGGGGGTTCTTTTTTTCTATAAGTTTATTTTCTCACTGCACAATGTGTGTTAACTGGCCTTAACATTTTGATCAATAGTGTAATATTACTTCACTTCACAAATAGAACATTTTGTTTGATAATTACCATACCCTTTTCTATTTATAGAAGTGTCATTAAAGTTTTTATAGCATCTATAGTTTATTTATAGCTTCATTGATATTTACAATTTACTAACTGACTAAACTCACAGATTGTAAATATTTTTTTATGTGATGTGGATTATTTGTTGTACTATGAAAAGTGTGGTGTTGATAATTTGATGTTTTGTGGTCATTTTTATGACTTTTGACATAAAACCTTTAAATGAATGAATCTTGTTTTATAATTGAATAATGTGTGTGTGTCATAATTACAATCAAATGGTGCAAAATTAAATCCTAAACTTAACTGTTTCACACAAATGTCTCTGGGCACCGTGGCTAGGGTTTGGCCACCGTGCTGGGCATGGGTGCTCACTGCTGCCCCTAGTATGGGTTCACTAATGTGTGTTCCACTGCATGAATTTGATTAAATGTGGAGGAATAATTTCTAAATTAACTAAATAAAATGGGTTACACAAGCATCTGTTAATTTGCCTCAATTAAGTCAAATCAGCACTGCAGTGAAGTGTGTTGAAAAGTATAACGTTCCATTTATTAGATTTATTTATTCAGGTTTTTGGAAATATAGCATGAACAACAATAAAGAAAATAACCAGGATGGGTAAAACTTAATGAACCAGTTACAACATGATTGATCATCTGTTTGCACTTGTAGATTATTTAAATGAAAATTCCACTTATGTTAGAAATTATTCATAATTCGAGAGGTTGGAATATAGGAGAACGTCATGAACAGTACCGGGTACAAACAGACCACTTGTTAGTGCAGATCTATGCCAGTGACTGTTTAGACAAAATGTGTAATCTAACATATTGTGGTGCCACACAAACACAGTACAACGTCTGGACCAGTGCAGATGAGCCTATATGCAATTTGTGTTTACACAACAAAGCATCTAAATGTGTGCTATTTCGGACAGATGCATTCGAGTTGAAATTTGTTTGACAGCACGAGCTTAGAATAAGAAAATAGTTTCAAATAAGCTTCACGACCCCCTACCTGCTTTCAATTCTGTATTTTGAAACCAACCCAATTTTGAAAGATAGCTATACTATCAAAGCAGAATATTTCTCTCTGTCTGGTTGTGTGTGTGTGTGTGTGTATGTGTATGTCTTATTCCTACTAACTCTCCACCTCGGTACCAGGTGCATTTTCGAGGCCCAGGTTTGCACGAATGCAAAGTGACATGTGCTACTCCAAAGCCACAGCTGTAATGCATGCGTTATGGAGAATGCTATTGTAGTACAGCAGAAAGAACAAAAGAATCTGTTTTCAACCATCAGTGAAGAAAAAAAAAGAAGAGATGGAGAAAAAGAAAAAAGAAAGGGAATGCTCTCTGACACCTGTATTCCTCAAAGTGACAAAGGTGATGGATTAGATGTGTAATACAGGCAGACTGGGACCCGGGGAAAAAAAACTGTCACTGCAGAACTGAATGAGACGGCCACAGAGAGAGCGATGAGGTGGAAGGGAATGCAGTTGGAGCTGAAATAGCCTTGTTCTCTCCATTACAAAGCAAAAGGGGAAATGAAAAAAAAACAATGTTCTCAAAGGGTTTTGAGCGAGACAACAGGAAGATGAGGTTTGTTTCTTGTGCTTTGGGACAATGTCTGGTCAGCATGATGTCGAACAACATGCGAGGAGAAACTATCTATATACAAGTCCATAACTCATGATTTCTTTCTTACTTTGTTCAAGAGCTTTAAAGACACTCAGAGGTTGTGATTGGATGCTTTATATAATGTCGTTACTTGCAATAATATGCATGATTTCGTATGCATATGTATTATGAGCATGATTATATGCATTATCTAACTAATTCACCTGACAAATTGTTAATTAAAGATTTTTAAATGTGATGAGTATTGTTTACTGTACAACCAAAAGTATGTGTTGATCATTTTTAACATTTTTTTTTCACCCCACACTTGGGACTGGATAAGTGGGTAGCACTGTCCCCTCTAAGCAAAAAAAGTCCTTAACCTCTAGAGACGCTGCGTCCTCATATGAGGACATTACATTTCTGGTTCTCTGCACCATTCTGCCTCATATGGACACACTGCCCGTACCACCTAGTGGTCATGTGACAACATAACACTCAATTGATTGAACACAAGAGGGCGACAATCCCACTAGAAAGTTTCTACAGCCAGTCCAGACAAAAACATGAACCATG
>JAOUQU010349001.1:0-12547 GCA_028566735.1 Ammoglanis amapaensis
AATGAATATTGTGCGTTTGCCATGAATTTAGTGCACTGTAAAACATTAAGTTCAAACCCTAAGAAACAGTTTGTCCTTTTTATTTATATTTTGAAAAGTATTGTCTGTCATGGTCTGTCTAGTTGTATAAGATCTTAAAAAGAACTAGTTTAGAAAAAAGTGTCATTGAGGATTTTTCAATAATCTGCTGAGCCACTGATGAAAAGGTTCAAGACTTAATTAAACTAAGTTTGAGAAACAGTGCTGTAAATCTGGGTGGCACTGTGGCTTAGTGATAAGCACTTTCATGGCAAGAAGTCCCTGATTTGACTACCGGCTAAGGTGCAGGTTTTCTCTGGGTAGTCTAGTTTAATAATAATAATAATACATGTAGATAATAGAAAAACATTTAATGGAGTCAACGTGTATGCCTAGATTACAAACCAGTCATGAAGGCCAAACTTCACTGTGTCAATGGAGAAAGAAAGAGGTGGAATTTTAGGATTTAATAGTGGAGAAAGTTATGGCTCATCCAAAGTCTAATGTTGTGTAAGATGTTATGTACCTGGTGACTAAGGTTGGCTTTTTACATGACCAAGAGGAAGCATGTAAATGATGAACGAGAAGGATCAAAGGACTGAGCCTTGAGGAACTCCCTGTAGAATAACTGATGAAAAGGAAGAGGTGTGACCACCGAAGGTACCAAATTGCTTTCTGTAAGTCAGATAAGATTTAATTGATGATGTATGTGTGTATGTCTGTTTCTGTACCTTGCAACAGACTGGTGACTGTTTGTCTGTGTCACCGTGACTCTAAAACGATTAAACAGTGATAAATTTAATGACTGCTGTAAGTTGTATGAATGCTGTACGGAGCTGTAATTCTTAATCATAACCAGCAGGTGACAGACTAACCCCTGTATCGAACAGTATAATATGGTAATAACGAGTGCGTTACCCCGCCATTAATCCAATAACTGCCTTTGTTCTGTTGAATTTGGTTACCCAACGCGATGCATGGAGCATGCGCACTTCGTTTAATTTCTCACGGAAGCATTATTCGATGGGTTGAAATAGTCTCGCTAGCAACCAGTATTGGGTATTTTTATTTCTGGATGACCAACTGCTCTTCAGCTCATTTTGTAGCAGAGAATAAAGCTATTTTAATTTAATTGTGATATTTGCACTTTTGTTATGATTTTCACTTTATTGTTTCGTATCTGCATGTGTTTTGTATATATTTGTTCTTATTATGTGTTTTTCAAGTCCAGCTGGTCAACAAGGGTTTTAGCTGGATTAAAAAACTAATGTATAGTTATTAAATGTCAAGAAAATGAATAATGAGTTTACTCAGATTTTATGCTGACCTTTTTTTGTATTTTAGTGAGAAACTCAAAATCTACTGTAGTACTATAGTAAAGTGATTTATATTTTTGGTTTCTCCATCAGTTCCATGAGTGCTTCATTTTTTCCCCACAGTTTCAAAACATGAGGAACATCAGGAAGGCCTAATTTGGAAATTCACAATTGTCTATGAGTGTCTGAAACTGTGCATGAAAAAAAACAAATGTTTCCCTCAGACATGCTTCAATTAACTGTATTATAGTAAAACCCTTTTAAAAGATGGACAGCATTTTAAGGGATCATATACATTAACTGCTAAATGCTAAACCAGGAGAAAATAACTATTTACTATTGTAAATTATATTGTACTAGGCTGATTTCTATTTCTGCAATGAATAATTGCATGATAATAGCATAATTTCAATGTCATCATTTTCCTTTTATAGTTCTGCATCAAGGTCATATATGCACTGCAAAGTAATTTACTGTTACAAAGATATGGGAGCATCTAGTTTCCTAGGGTTCTGCTGCATTTGTGTTTATCAGTTGGTACTATCGACAAGCAAGAAAGGTCATTGTTGTAAATTTTAGTTGATTGATATTGAACAACAAATGCTTTAAATGTTTGATCATAATGCGCCAGTATATGCAGAGAGTGAACACTCTATATACTTTACTTTATATTTTACTTAATTTATTGTTTTGATTATCTTGCTCCTCTTTGTTGTTTGTGTCAGTACTCCTTGCTGTCTGCATCATTTTAACGTGTAGTTAGAACCGTTTGGAGGTTCACGTCAGGCAATGCTGAGGATCAGCTAATTACATTCTAGCGGAATACCTAGCATACCTAGCGGAAAATCCGGCTTCTCCACCTGGGTGCTAAATACTTCCCAGCTAACAGGAAACATTCCCACAGTGTTCAATAATATTCTGATATGTTCTTTTAATGTTATGAGCAGATGTTCTCACAACAACATTAGAAGACCAGTTTAAAGGGACTTCCGATAAAATAATATCAATGACAGTCTGTAAAGTGTAACATTATATGAATGTAAAAAATAAAAAGAGACAATGGAAGAATGTTGTATGTTATAATAAAACATTGTTCAAATCTGGCTGTGGCATTCAGAGAAAATAATTATTAAATGTTGTTAGTATATTGCAATACGTTTGTAAAATATTACATTAAATGAGGTTTTGGTCATTTGTTCTTCAAACATTTTTATAATTTTAAGAAGGAAAAACCTAATGATAATCCAAAGATAAGGTACACTAACTGCTAACAGCTAAACCAACACTTAGAGAGAGCTAATTTAAAAATCACTTTTATAAACTAAACTACAATAAAAGCTAAATAATTGAAGACTAAAACAATGGACACCCAGACAAATGAATCCCAATGATAAGATAAGCTTCATAAACATATGCACTAAATGGGGATAGCACGAATGCTGATAAGGAAAGCACAGAAACCCTTCCATATAAAGTTTAGCAATGTTATTCACTACATGCTAATACTGTGTTTAGCAGTGTTCTTGGTTTAGCTAATACTAACTAAAGTAGAGAAACACCAGACTTGATAATAATTTATATAATATGTACCAGCAAAAAGTCAACACATTACAAAACAAGGAAACAATAGAAAGCTTTATTGAGTAAATCAAGTTGGAATATCATGATCAGAAGTGCTCAAAGCCCCAAAGCTCAAAACCATCACTGAATGTTTATGAGGGAGATTATAATGTTTTACATTTTTTATTGAATTCATGAAGCACACTATTTATTTATTACATTACTTACATTCATTATTCCAGACATAAAAGACCTGGACCATCAATTGCGTAGTGAACCTTGAACTGTGTGAAATGTTTAATTATTTGTTTTTTTATGTATGTTTTTTTTTTTTTTACAATAGTTACACCTCAGCCCATCTAAAACACTACTAATCTAGAAAGATCACGCTCTGTAACCTGAATGTTAATAGTAATGCCTAATAAAGCTTAAAGTTTGATTTCGGGCAAGAACAGCCATGACAAGCGCCTTTACGGACAGTTTTACCAAAAATTGTGTATAAAGCCCTATATGGTAACTTGATGAATAGCATCAGCCCCCTCTGTTGTTACAAGTGAATATTGATTCATAAGTTTGCACTGACCATTACTACTAAATCAAACCATGTTACAGTTAGCCGACTTGTTCCGCCATATTGTATTTTCCTTTACGGTACGCTTGTACTCCAAACTTCTGAATAATTCAGGCTCTAGTTAAATATTGCTGTTACACTGGTATCAGCGAGTACGCCGAGACTGATTTCATAGCAGATCTTCCACTTTCTCCATCTTTTTTCATCAAAATTTCATTCCAGCTTTCTAAAAGTGCCCTGTATTATTAAGCAGCTAAGCATTACTAGTGTGTCATACACACATGGGATGTGTACGTAAAATGAAAAAGTCGGGGAGGAAAGTGACTTTGATGCTTTCAGGTTGAGATATGCCTGGAAAAAGTCAACAGAAGGAAGATCATGGCATGTCTGAGCTACCCGTACTGTTGAATTTTATGTTAATAATGATATCTGAAATGTATTCTGATTTTAAAATATACATACAACAGTGGAGATGAATTAGCTTTTAAATTCATAATATTATTTTTTAATAATTATGATTGAGTAGCAATTTTAGGGTTAGACGGCAACCATTTGCACAGAGATTATAGATTATCACTTCATTCACTTTATACTGTTTATAATGTATATATTGGTTTCATTGTCCATAATCTAATAGTAGAGTATTAACAGACATTTTTGTACTTAAAATTGTTACATTTCTAAATTAATATTTTAATATAGTATGTATTATACACTCACTGGGGTAGATGCCCGAATGAGGCAACTCCAACGGGAACGCTCCAAATGGGTTCGGGCATATGACAATAGGGTTCAACGGGTCCGGTCATCCAGGCCCGACAGCTTCATAGTCCCAGATGAGGAACCCATGAAAATGTTCCTTGTCCCAGAGCCCTGTACCTGGGGGCTCAAGAGACCATGATTGTTCCAGGTTTGCGGGAAACACACAGGCCAGTCCTTCGACCGGGGAGAGGAACCTGGCCAACATGTTTTGGGTTTGGCTGTAAGAGCCAAATTAGGTGTGGCTGGGACCCCCCCTCAAAAAGGTAGAGGTCTGGGTTGATTCTGGGTCAGCAACCAACTTTATTGACCGCAAACTAGTCAACCAGCTCAAACTTCACCCTCAGAGTCTGGAGGTTCCTTTGTCTATTGTGGCCCTTGATGGACACCCATTGGGAGATGGACTTATTCGGGAGAAGACTCCTTTGATCACACTGACGATTGGGGATCACGTAGAAACAATTTCATTTTTTATCACATGCTCCTCAAAAATGCAGGTAATTTTAGGGTACTCCTGGTTAGCCTTGCACAACCCGGCTATAGACTGGTGCACAAGGTCAATATTTGCATATTGCATAGATGCAATGCATAGATTATGGGGGGCTAAATGCTACCACGATAAGGGACAGATACCTTTTACCCATAATGCACACTGCCTTCGAAACCCTTCAAAAAGCAACCATCTTTACCAAGTTAGATTTGCGCAGTGCGTATAATCTATTTTATCATTTATCACGCCCACTGGGCATTATGAGTACCGGGTCATGCCCTTTGGGCTCACTAATGCACCTGCGTTCTACCAACGCTTCATTAATGAAGCTTTGCAGGAGGCATTGGATCATTTTGAGTCCCTCTTGAATGTACCCACAGTGTCCTTTTTGGGGTTCATTGTCTCACATGGCCAGCTTAAAATAGACCCTGTGAAGAATCAGGCAGTGCGGGAGTGGCCGGTCCCACAATTATTGCGACAGGTTCAGTGGTTTCTAGGGTTTGCAAATTTTTACAGGCGATTCATCAAAGGGTTCAGTTCAGTGGCGGCACCACTGACTGAATTAACCAAACGCACGGTTGGTCCATTCAGATAAACACGAAGGGCACAGGAAGCATTTGGGACGCTTTAGTGTTGTTTGACCGCCCCGCCCTGTGTTGAAGCATTGCCCTTCATCGTAGAGGTGGATGCATCAGAAGTGGGTGTGGGTGCTGTGTTGTCCCAATGCCTGGGGGACGACCAAAAGGTGCACCCCTGTGCTTACTTCTCCCACAGGTTAACGCCAGCGGAATGCAACTACCCTATTGGAGATAGGGCCAAGATAGCTCCTGGCCGTTAAGCTGGCTTTAGAGGAGTGTCGTCACTGGTTGGAGGGCTCGCCTCACCCATTTTCGGTCTGGACCGACCACAAAAATTTAGTCTATATTCAACAGGCCAAACGATTAAATGCTCGACTGGCCCGATGGTCATTATTTTTTGACCGATTCAGGTTCACCCTGTCATATCAACCCGATTCAAAAAAACACCAAGCCTGATGCTTTGTCACGTCAATGGGATCTTCCGAATCTTGACTCTGAACCAGAACCGATTCTTCCTGGGACCCAAATCGAAGCTCTGCTCATGTGGGACATGGAACAGAAGGTTCGGATGGCTCAGAGAAGGGAACCAGACCCGGGGGGAAAACAAACTATACATGCCTACTAGTGTTCGAAACCAGGTGCTCACGTGGGGACATATCTTGAGCCTTACTGGGCACCCGGGTGTGTCACGCACACTGGATTTTATAAAGCGCTGGTTTTGGTGGCCTAATATGCAGAAAGAGACCAGGGCATTTGTGGTGGCCTGTGAGATCTATGCAAGGAACAAAGTGCCACAAAGTCTCTTAATGCCTCTGCCCACTTCGTCTCAACCATGGTCCCATCTGTCAATGGACTTTGTTACGGGCTTGCCACCATCCAAAAACATGAAGGTGGTGCTTGTGATTGTGGACCGTCTCTCTAAGTCATGCAAGTTCATCCCACTCACAGCACTACCATCGGCAAAACAAATGGCACAAATTCTGCTCAACCAGGTAGTCAGACCACATGGTATCCCCACGGATATTGTATCCGATCAAGTGCCGCAGTTTATAAGTTGATTCTGGCATAAGTTCTGCACACTAATGGGGTGTCCGTTAGCCTATCCTCGGGTTACCACCCAGAATCGACTGGCCAATCATAAAGGGCAATTCAGGACCTTACACACTCTCTGAGGTGCCTAACTGCCGGTAACCCACGATCATGTCACCATTTGAATGCCAGTTTGGTTATACACCCCCACTCTTTCCATCACAAAAGGGTGAGGTGGGGTCCTCCAGACCACAACAGTTGGTCCGCAGATGTAAGGAGGCCTGGTGTAGGGAAAACACTCATTAGAGGCTACTAGCGATGCGGCACACAGCGAACAGGAGACGGCATAAAGCAAAGCAGTACAGAATAGGAGAAACTGGGAAGTTGGGGCCACGATACACTGGCCCATTTAAAATAATGAGAAGAGTGAACCCAGTCACATATCTAATATAAGAATTCACCCCACATTTCATGTGTCTCAGTTGAGACCCTATCTGTGCCAATCCAGGCCCCTTCTTAGCCTAGTGGTAATCATAACATTAATGAGTTACAATCCCAATGCTCATTTATCCCTCTTTCCTTTTCGGACCATTTTTAATATTTACTGACCACTGCAGACTAAGAACACCCCATATGATCTCAAGTCTTTTCATTTGCGCGTTGTTCCTGCTTCTAACATCAACTATGATAATAAAATGTTAAATTATATAATCCCATCCACTAACATGCACTGTAATGATCAAAATTATTTACCTCAGTCAGCACCTGGTCAGTGTATATATAAAACACCCAACATTTATCTGACGTATAAAAACTGTTATTTTAAACAAATAAATCATGCCTTACAATAGTGAATAGTTTAAGTTTTAGACAGTCATAATCAAACGCTAATTACATGCCTGTAGTATATAACTTTATCTTCAGTGTTTAGATCAAGCAGAGCCATCTGTTGACTGTTCCCACCAGGATTGTGAACTTCTGTTTCTTTTAGTGCCAGTTAAAGATTGGTCATAAATTATATCCATGCCTTGTTCTTGATTTAATTCTTTGTATGAAAGAGCTGTTTTCCCATGAAAGAGAATTGTGTGTGTTGGGTCACGTGACCTGGCTTAAACCCAGTAGAGATGATTTGGGCTGGACCTCAGAGTGAAGGCATATCGATCAACAAGTGCTCAGCTCCTCTGGGAACTCAAGGAACTGGTGAAGACCTCATGAAGCTGATTGAGAGAATTCCAGTGGCAAAGCTAAGTGCAAATTGCAAAGCAGTTTTTTTTGTGTTTAATACAATATATGTGTTGGTTGTGTTTGAATTGATTTACAGTTTAGTTACTAGCATTTTCATATTCATGATAAACCATAAAAATGTTTATCCTAAATAATTATTGGGGCATTATTAAATATTTGGGACAGGCATAATGACTTTTCCATAACACCATAAACACTGATTAAGGCTGAAAAAGTCCTCAAACCTCTGAACTGCCAGTCATTTTTCTAATTTAAGATCTAAGATTAAATTAGAGTTATGGGTTTAATTAGTCACTCATAAAATACAAGCACCATGATCTTGTGAACCATCTGCTACTCAAACCAGACATGCATGAAGGTGGTTCAGTCATGCACGCACTATGTGTTACTGTTTTACATCTAATTCTATTAGGGGTCACGGTAGGTTCGATTAACTGGTGAAATGCAGGGAACACCATATGCAAATTGCTAGTTCATCAAAGGGCAAACACACTTACAGACATTCACATCCCTGCATTTCTTTAGATTGTGGGAGAAAACTAGAGCACCTGGATGAAAACTGTACAGACTTCATACATAAAGGACATCTCATACTGGGAACCCAATCTTATCTCGTAGTAAATTAACCCACTCTAAATTAACTCAATATATTGCTAAGTACTGAACATGTACGTGTTCATTAATCTCCTGGTGGTTATGTTTTTGGGATGGACTTGTGAACAGAAGGTTGCCGGATTGATGCATAAAGTAGACAGGTCACAACTGAAGTGACTTTAAGCAAGGCACCCCTGACTGCTCCTTGGGAACCAGGTCTAGGGCTGTCCACCTCACCTGATATGTGTGCTCACTGCTGGCCTCTAATGTGCTATTGTGTGTAAATGTGTCTTTAACTACACAAATGAAGTTAAATGCTAATCAATCCTAAGTGTGTAAACTGTACCACAGTGGTAAAAAAGTATTCTAATTTTTGTAAGTTTCACAAATTAAGAAATCATGTTTACCAAATGAATGAAGGAAAGTCATCCTGCAAGATCCACTCCAAGAGTACAGTTCCGAATTAATTTTCTAATGAAATGAAGGGCACTATACCTTTAAAATGTTGTACTAGTTCAGAAACTCACTGCATATGTGTTGTGCACATCATATTGACACTAATAAGAAATCAGTTTAGCAACATTACATGATGCTATTAGGTAGATAATCTTAATAAAAATGTGAAGCATATTGGTTTTGTGCTGATTTGCTATGAATCCAGAATAGCTATGTTGATATTTTGTTGGGAAACAAGTTTCCAGCTACTACAATGGCACTGCATAACTGACTCACCTTAAAGGAACCCGGAACATTCAGAGAAAACCCAAATCTACATTGGAACACCATGCATATTGCACACAAACAGGAGACAGACCATTCAGCTGTGATATGGAACCCAGAACCTTCTTGCTGTGATGCGAGCTACCAACCGACGCACTATGCCACTTACGTGTTTATAAATCCAGTTATTAAAATGGATGAAGGTAAACTTATTATGATGCTGTAGCAAAAGCACAGTGCAAAGTGCATAATTTTAAATTATGGCACTACCTTTAAATAGCTTGATGTATGTGTTCAGAACACTTTTATAATGAGATAAAACTAACTCCTTTTAGTCATACTTGTTATGCTGTTGAGTGGAAACAGTACACACATGGCAAGCTATAGCCTAGTGATTAATAAAACAAACAACATCAGTTCAAACTTCACCATCTACTAGATTATTACTATTCTTCTCAAGACACCCTAAGAATCACGGTGGATGAAGTGTAGTGGTTGTGGGCTGTACAAGTTAGTCAGAACATCTGCTGTGTAAAATGGTAATCTTAAAATGTCCAAAAAGGGAAAAAAATCAAATATGAAATGATACAAGACATTCTTGATACAAGAGTTGCATTTTGACACTTAACAATTAGTTAAAATAGTCAATCAGGCAGATAAGTTCTATCTGTTGTTTGAGTATAAACTGGTAAAAAATATCACTAAATATCTTCGCTTTTGCACTTCTGAGGGTTCTTGACGTGTCTGTGGGTGGCTGACGGTGCCGGTGTCTTCATGATCAGGATGTAGGTTTGCTGAATACTGCATTAGCCAACTGCTATGAAGCTGCAGCTTGAGCGACCGGCTGTTATTCATCTCTCTCGACATCTCTCTCTCGTACTCAGAGCTCATTTTGTGACATTTACACAAGGCACTTTAATATTGCAATAGTCAACATTTGGGAGTGGATCTGACACGTACAACTTCGACATTGAGTACACAACCAGACCCAAACACCCACATGCATATTCGTGACGACCATTTCTCACCTGGCAACATTGCCATATATCATTGAACTGACAGCCTTATGGTGAAAACATTCAAGCCAGACAAAATAACTTTTCATTTATTTCTTCATTAAAGAAAATAAAACATTAACACTGTCTTTTGCATTTAACTAGGGTAATTTATCAAGGCAAGACTAGCTTGGACCCTTGGTGTCATACTAATTTTGACATTATCTTGTAACGTATCCTGCTGTGAGTGTTCTAAGAAATGTTTGAACATATATACTCTATATTTATAATGCATATTTGCATTTGTATTGTACTGCATCTGGTACTTCGTGGGCATTTGTTGCCATTGTGATTAGAAATCTGAGCAACACCTGAAGTCATGACTGAAGTGCCTTTGAACAGGGCAACAAACTCCAAACTACTCCCAAGGCTTTGTGGCTAGGGCTGCCCATTGGGCCACACATGTGTGCTTACTGCTGCCCTGTAGCGTTTGTTCATTAGTGTGTAGATGTGTCTTTCACTTCCCGGACTAGGTTCAATGTGGAGAAATGATTACTAATTGTGTAAAAGCAAAGTGGAAAAAAGAGTCATTTTAAATTTTAAAATAATAAATTTTAATACAAGACCAGTTTACAATACAAGATCAGTTTCTCTCCTTGAAGTCTAAACTTTTATTCACTTTTCTATCTTTTCCTTAGCTTTTATTTTCTGTTCTAGTATATTTTACAAACTAGTAGAATATAAATGCACACCACAACCGACTTTTTTTTACTGAAATGCACCAGTTTACTGATCTAGTTGGTAGCAACATACCATCCTGATCAGTGGCTATCAACCTGTGGGCTGCAGTCTAAATAGAATGTAAAATTTAAAAATAAACACTAGTAGTGAGCACTGTTACCCGGTGCGATCGCTAGGCTTAGTCCCATCACTCGTGGAGCAGTTATGGTTTTAGTGTCTTGCTTTAGTGACATGACAGTTCCTGGAATTGAACCAGCAACCTTCCGTCTATGAGCCCAATTCTCTAACCACCAGACCACAAGAAGATGGGTAAGGTGATCCAGGGATTTCTTTTTGAGAGTTTGCATGTTTGACCTGTCCAGGTGTTTAGTGTGCTTGCCCGTTGTCTTCTACAGTGACTCCAAATAGGATTGGTGGTAAAGCGCTGGTAAAACGAGATAATAAATGAATGAATACTGTATCCTGAAAGCACTTGATTAAATAGGAACTTTAATCAGATTTTAGTAAGTAAAGTATGTTTGCTTTTACACAGGGTCCTTGCTCTCAGTGCTAATAGGTCAATGCTAACTGTAATTGCATGTCAGTAATACACAACCTGGACTTAGTACCTATCAATCACATGACCCTAGGCACTCCATTCCTCAAAAGCAAAGGTAACTAAGATCAGTAGTTTCTCCTATTTTAGTTTCAGGATGTAAAAGTGAAGCTAGAAATTAAAAAGAACAAAGAAAAAAATGATCAGAATGATCTGGTTAAATCTGGATGTCACTAAGACTGAGATGCTTTGTACAAAAGTCAGTGTTACTAGCATTAACAGTAGTATCATAAGTGGCTACTATTGAGTAACATGGGTCTTAACGACCTAGAGCATCTTGTCTGCCCAACCAGAGTTCTAAGATGTGGTCATTTACTTCAACTGGCAGATTTTTACTAACCAACTGAATCCATTCAGACACAATTTATGCAGAAAACCCACAAACCTATTTGAGGTAAATTTTAAATAGGTGAGCAGAAAAGTATAATAAAATTAATTTGATTATTTAAAAATTGGAAGCTGGTGTTAGAGTTTTTGGTAAATAATTTATGGGAACGTCTGTATACATTACACCCATCATTTACTTAGTTTAAATATTTTTTTCCACATAAGAGACATTGCGTTAAAAAAGTAACATTTACTCAATCTTAAGCCTGTGTTTCATTGTGACTTTAAATCTGATTCAAAACTAGATGATGGATAACATTTGATATTATAGCGCTTTATGTGCTCTGAAAAACGAAGTTATTTAAAGAGATATTACTATATTTCTTGCCATCCCATTTTCACCCATATTGAGAATACACAGAGCTGCTAATCTGAAATAAGATGTTGATCACATCCCACATACCCCATTTTTACACCAAGTTTAATACACGTGAAAATATTTTTTACACACATTATTTTCCACCAAAAAGTCATGGGTTTGATATCCAAGTAAAGCAATGGATTTCTTCTGGGTACTACAGTTAGGTTCATTGGAGATACGGAATTATCCTGTGGGATAAAGATCAAGGTGCTTTATTTGTTAAATCTAAATGCATATGACATATTTGATTTAAATTTACATTACTCTTTTACAGAGAAAAAGGTTGCTGAGAGTTTCACATTTGTAGTCAAAAGAAAAGTATAACAGATAATTATTTAACTTACAGTAATGAACACACAATACTATTAGTTATGCTTAATAAAAATAATGGTGCACAAGTGTATTCACTTGCAAGGACGAGCTCGTCAGTAGCCATTAATTAAATTATTAGTAATGCTATTGTCACGAACTACTATAATGAGAGAGTCGGAGACGTAGATGCAAAACAACATAGGTTTATTTAAAGGCAATAGGCAGGAGGAGCACTGGAAGGGCGTATGCTGCTGTAAGAGATGAGCAGCTGTGCAC
>JAOUQU010349111.1:0-12545 GCA_028566735.1 Ammoglanis amapaensis
CACACACACACACACACACACACACACACACACACACACACACACACACACACACACACACACACACACACAACCCATACTTCATCCTCCTCTGTAATCGGTAATACTGCACAGGTGTCATTAACATTTTAATACAAAAATAAACTGAGGTTTGCTTTGTTTCCAAGTGATATGATTCATTGATGGAATGATTAAGTAAATCTGTTATAAATCTGCCACCTTCTGTGCAGGCGTTCCTCCATTTGGTCCCTAAACACTGGGCCAATGATTGGTGATGATAAAGACTGATTTAAACTTCTACACTGAATCGACATCATTGTGCATCAACACGAACATCCTCTGCAGAGCCTCTGCATAGTCCAACCTGCACCTCCAAGATTTTTTAACTATGCATCGGTGCAGACCTTTATATGATGATGCTTTGATTTTTTGTTTTAGAGCATAAACATTTAAAAGCATTCGATGTACAGTATCGATCTTCTAAAATCTACAATGACTTTTCACTTGTCACTAATACCGGAAGGTAAAAACTTTATGTTAAATCTTACAGAAAATCAAAACCCTCTAATGCTGTAGCAAGGAATGACTTTCATTACATATTACCTCGATTCAGAACTATAAAAGGAAAATGACATGTTGAGGTGACGTTGGCATTCATTTCCAATGCACTTCGTGTTATTGCATTCTATCACCACTAGTTATGAGCGGCATCTTATGAACAGTATTGTTCATCTATTCCAAATTCTCCAGCCTTTACTGCGTGACATCATATTGCAAATTGTCAAATTGCTTTTGTAAAACAGGATTAAAATGGTTATCAGGATATTAAAAACAAATGAAAGTAAAAATAACAACTAAAACAATTGTAAAAATGCTTGTCTTGATATGAGGGTTCACAGATTCAAGCAACCAGTGAATTTGGGAACCTGGGAAGCACAAAAATGATGTCCATGGAAGTGGGAATGGGTTTTCCGTTCATTCTTCTAAGAACTCATTCTTTTTCAAGCTCCTTGGGGGACGGGGTGCTGTCCCTTGTGGGCAGCAGGTCATAATGACATGGGATGTGGCTGTTCTTTGGTAGATCATACAGGTCCTGGCCAAATGGTCCTTTACTGTTGTTGTTGGTAGGTGTACAGACCGAAGTGATAGTCGGCTCTGAAGAAAAAAATGAATAAGTGCACAATTAGTGACTCTCAAGCGACTATTAAATACAGAAAAGTATTTTACACTAGGATATTCATATTACAATTTATTAGAAATTCTTAAAAAACATGTTTTCTACATTTTAACAAATTGTATATTTTACTATACTGTTTGTATTAATGTTTACATTTTGCTTGTACAGGTCCTGTGAAATGGGCCACAGAGTTGCAGTGTCATGCCCGCTTGCCCTGCCATTACTAGCACAAATATGCATATTAAGTTAAAAAGTACAAAAATGTAGATTCATGAAGTAGTTCCATACCAATTTCATAAATGTTTTTGCTTGTTGGACTAGAATCGGACTCTATCTCTGCATATGGAGGGTCTCTCTGCGTGGGCGACTTCATCTCCACATAGCCACACTCTGTGTTTTTGGGCATCAGCATAGGAGGGTCTTTAATTGTAGCATAGGGGTTCTCCGAACTGTTCAGAGAGCAAGAGCTGGCATGGTATGGCACTCCTTTCACCAGGTCTAGAAAGTGAATAAAAGTATTAGACAGACAGATATGACATAAAAAGTTTTATTTAAAGCATTCACATTTGTTACCTCGAAGAGATTTTCCCAAATAAAGTCTGTCCATTCCATAAGCTCCTAAATGAATAAAAATACATTTCACTACACTTTATTTGTGATATACTTTTGGGATACAAAATCAATCAACACTTCTAATCCAGTGTCGTTGTTTCCTGAGCATTCGTTTGAGTCATTATCTAAAGTAAAGCACCCTAAAATCATTCGAGTCCACTACCCACCCAGCTCATTGAAGCAGTTGCCTTGTTTCCAGTCAGCCGGCAGGGTTCCAGTGTGATCCATCAGTGACGCCGGCTTTCTCTGTTCCACGTTCTTCAGATTAACAAACAGCTGGTTGTTCTTTGTCTGAATGGAAAATAAAAAGCTGGTAAAGACTTTTATAGACACGATAAACCTTTTCTTCAAAGCTTGTACACACTGTTGTGTACGTTAGCGTTACAGCATAAAGAAACATTAAACAAATCTTCCTCAGTTCGGACTGATAGGAGCAGCCTGGTAGTTACTAAACTGGCCATGCGCTCAGAAAGTTGCTGGTTCGATTCCAAGAACCAACAGGTCATGACTGATGTGCATCTGAGCAAGGCGCCTAAACTCCTAACTCCTCCCCGGTTGCCGTGGCTAAAACTGCCTCGTAATGTGTGTTCACTAGTGTGTGTACACTGCACGGATTGGGTCAAAATGTGAAAAAATAATTGTTTTGTGTGTAATAAAAGCACAGTAGTGAAAAGTGGACCGACCTTTCCGTACGGAAGGTTGTTGACGTGAGTTGGGCTGCTACACTGTGCCAGAGTGTGATAGCCTGGATTGGAGAAGTAGCTACTGTTAGGAGGACCTTCATTCATGTGTGGGATGGAATCTAAAGGAATAACACTTCGTTAGAAAACCTTCACACACACCTGCAACTACACATATACCGTTCAAACTAGGGATGTAACGATACACTTGGGACAGTGTTGTGTCCCCCCCACACACACACGCACAGCCTGAGTCTGCGTACTAACCTGTAATGGTGTAGTCTGCATTCACCCGCATGGCAGGGGTGTAAGACACGGAGGGCATGGCGGGTTCCTTGCCCTTCAGCTTTTTTCGATAGATGATAAAAAGGAGCAGAAGGAAAAGCACCATCAGGACCAGAACTATAATCCCAGCAATGGCACCGACCTGATAGGAATCGATTGGCACTGCTGCGCTGGTCAGACTGTTTAGGTTGCCCACGATGATAACGCCAGCTGAACAGACCATAAGAATAAATATCAGACATCCTGGTAAACATTTAACTACTGTCACGTTACTCGAAATGATGCTCAAGTGTCTGGTTTTTCATACCTTGGTCACAGCGGGCACCCTTCCAGCCCGGGTTGCAGTAGCATGTCCCGGTTATGTGATCACAGGTGGAGTTGTTGAGGCAGTCGCACATCTGTCGGCAACCTAAACCGTACGTCCCGGACAGGCATTCTAAACGCACGAACATAGACTACTGATTAAACTGTTCTTCTCTTTTATCATCTCCAATCTCATTAAATCTGTCCGATTCATAATAACACTTATTTATTTTGAGAAACCTCTTCATTATGGGCGCAACTTTAATGTGACTACAAAAGCTACATAAAGCGTTAATTGTGACGCACTTCTATACATATTTTAGGACATATTTTGCAGGCCATTGCATATACTTCACTCACTTTGCTCACAGTGTCGTCTCATGAAGCCTCTGCGACAGGTACACTGCCCGGAGATGTGGTCACAGTCTGCACCATTCTGACACTGGCAGGTCTCGGAACAGTCCTTACCATAGAAACCTAACGGACAACCTGCAGTCACAAACATTCACTACGAATAAATGTTGGTATCACAGAAAGATACACTGTCAAGTCATGGTGTAAACGGTTTCTTGCAGCACATGTTGATAGATTATCATCGGTATCTGGAGCCATGCTGGCTGCAGTGCATCACACACAGTACAGGTAACGATCCATTCAGAAAACACTATCCTACAGATGCTCAGTTGGATTCAAATATGAGGAATTATGGGGGCCAGGGTAGTACTGGAAAGTCTCGCTGTTCTTCTAACCAGTGTTGGACAAGACCAACCATTTTTCACCACAAGAAAATTTATCCTCCACATTCAGACCAATCCGTGCAGTGAAACACATATTTACACACACTAGTATAGACACTAGAGGGCAGTAGTGAGCACACATGTCCTAGCCATGACGCACGGTGAGCAATTAGGGGTTCGCTGCCATACTCCAGGGCACTTCAGTCAGGCACTCTGAACCTGCAACCTTCTGATCACAAATCCAGTGTAATAGTCATATAATATGTATAAATGTATAAGAAAAGGAACCGTATATACCCACAAAGTCTGCTCACAAAAATGACTCGAAACAACAATTATGACAGCTCAGTGTAATAACTGCTAATAACAAAAAGTGTGCAGAATGTATTTCTTTACAAATATTAAAACAATTTCAAGGTTATTTCAAGTTTTTTTAGACAACCTGAATAAGTCAAATCGAGTTTCCATCCTATTCAGAAGCAACCACACAATCTGCAGACTCATGTCGAGTATATGTAGTGCTATCAATCTTAGTAAGTCGTTAGGAGCGAGCTGTCATGTTGATGGATACACTGCTGTAAATACGACGTCAAAAAAAGCCTTCAACCCACAAGACACGTCTGACATGCTCCTGACGTGAATGGAATTGTAGATTAAAATCCATAATCTTCACATTCCAAAGAAAAAGTAAAATATATTTTATTTCCATTAACTTCCCTATTTTATTAGAGACAATTTATGGTTACTGGGAAGATTCTATTAAAACAGAGTGTTAAATTTTTTTATCCTTTATATATCCTGAAACTTATAAATAAATTAATCTAAATGCAATACTGAGACAATAAACTTTTGGGTCAAAAATAGCTTAGATGTTAAAGTCCTGGGCTAGAGATTCAAAGATCACCAGTTCTAGCCCCATTACCAGCAAGTTGTCACTGTTGGACCTCTGAGCAAATCAATTGTTTTTGCTTTTGCAATTGCTTTGGATAAAAGCGTCCACTAAATGCTGAAATATAAATTTTTAATAACTTTTATATGCAAAACTAAGTTGTAAGAAGTTGGTAGACTCACGCTGTGTGCAGTAAAGGCCGGTCCATCCGGGTGTACATTTGCACTCTCCATCATAAGCACTGCAATAGGCCCCATTATGACAGTTGCAGGTGTGAATGCAGTTCGGACCCCAGTGACTGGGAGGGCATGCTATAACACATTATGACAGGCACACTCACTATCAACAAACAGCGAGCTAAACTTAAAATGCAGAAGTGATAATGCTAACAAATGTTTACGTTTTTTCATGCACAGTTAAAATAATAACGCACAAGTTATTAACTAAATTTCGTTGTACACAAGTTTGAAAACAAATACAATTTCTTGTTATTATTATTCTTGAACACATTTGGTTGATGTTCTGTCTTCAGCCAACAGGGGGCACCAAAGTCTTTCTGAGAAAGTATTAATAGACACATCTGACCTGCATTATTTGCTATTGCAATACTAACGTTTTAAATCTATTTATTTATTTAGGCCATAAGCCACTTTAGGCAATAACATCTTTTGTGTATTAAAGTAAGACCGCAACATTATACCAGTTATTTATAAAAGTTTGTACCACTGTGCTTTTACACACAAAAGTATACCTCCACATTTACCAAAATCCAGTCTGTGATGTGACACACATTAACACACACTAGTAAACACACACCAGGGGCAGTAGTGAGCACACCTGCAGCCCTAGCCCTAGCCACAACACTGCAGTTCAAGGGCAGTTCAGTGGTAAACTGGGACTTAAACCCGAAACAGCTGCCCCATGGTTGTGTGTCAGGTCGGTCAAAATATTTTATATTAAACAATCCATTGTGTAAGGTAGCATTCAGTTTCTGATACACAAAAAAGTGATAAATACACATTTAATTAATTAGTACTCACACTGTGAACAGTCGCTGCCAATCCAGCCTGGGTAACACTGGCAGGAGCCGTCGATGGGGTTGCACGTGCCATTATTGGTGCATGTACAGATCAAAGCGCAGTTTTTTCCAAACCTTCCATTAGGACACACTGCATGGACACAGAAATTAAAAAGTAAGAAATTATGCTGTAAAAAGTCATAAGTTATGATGTCACACATCATATAGTGAGAACATTTCCATTGAGTTTGGGTGGTGCAACAGTCTCTATAGATAGTTGAAACTCAGCGGGTTATCAGAAGATTGCCAGTTCAGTCCCTGTTCTCACCAAGTAACCACTGTTTGGCCCTTGATCAAGACCCTGAACACTTAGTTGCTTTCATTGTGTTTGACTAAAGCCATGTGACAGATTGATCCAGCTTTTCCCAGTAGAAATAGACGCATTATGACATGAATTAAATGAAGTTGTTATTTATTTATTATTGTCATTATTATTACAAATGTAAGTTCATTTTCACCTTCATTGCAGAGGGCTCCTTTAAAACCAGAAAGACAGTCGCACTGGCCTGTGATGTGATGACACGGACCGTTACTGTGGACGCACTGTGGGCATGCCTGACTGCATCGGTGCCCAAAGTATCCCGGGGAGCAAACTGTAAAGAAAACAAAATGACATCAGCACAACAGCTTAAAAAGTGTAAAGCCAGACTCTCGGAGTTCAGACAAGAATTGTCATGATTATTCATACTCACTCCGCTGGCATGTGGTGCCTCTGAAGCCGGGGGCGCACTCACAGGTTCCTTCATCAGGTGAGCAAGATGCTCCATTCTTGCAGTTACAGAGAACAGAGCAGTTGGGCCCCCAGTGACCCTCGACACAAACACTGTCACAGTGGATCCCTGACAAACAAACCAACAACAAACCAACACAGAACATTCAGGACTTTATGAATGCTGTACATGCTAGCCTTTTAATCTGACCTGCCGTGACCCTGACCAGGGTCTACAGAACAATAAATGAATGAAATACATATGCAATTTATTAGGCAAGCCTGTTCGTTACATGCCAACAATGAAAACATATCTAATATATTTAATCTATAAATAACTGACCAAGCTGACTTATAGCATGACAAGATAATCATATCTTTGTCTGTCGTGTTTCTCAGGTTTTTTCCCATCAGGCTGTGTGGCAATGTGCAGTATTGTGATGGAGCACCGTGCCAAGACACAGGACAAAGACCCCTTTGAGGACCTGTGAGTGTTGCTAGGTGATTAGCATAGGCTTGCTACAAACTCAAGATAAGTAGCTCAGAAGCGATGCAGCGAATTTAAAGGGCCGGCGCAACACACAGCATGATCAATATGCTGCCCGCACAGTGGACGTCCCGTGATAAAAGATGGCACAATAGGGTAAAGTAGGAGGGGAGAACAGGGAGGAGTGGATGAGAGGAGATGGAAAGAAAGTAGCCCTGAGAGGAGCAGGAAGGAGGAGCGATGAAAAGGATGTGGGGAGTTTTCTGAACCGAAAACGGTGTGACTGGTGGACTGGTGTCTGTTGGGTAATAAAAGCACAGATAGAGCTCACCTGTCCAGCCTGCAAGACAGCGGCATTGCCCTGTGGCATGGTCACACCCATCAGCATGACTACAGTCACAACGTTCCTGACACTCCACACCGTACGTCCCATCCTAAAAAGATCAAATCATCACATGATAAGTAACATAACATCATTCATTTAACAATCAATCCTATATTTATATAACATTATATCCTATTATTATAATCCCAGAAATAAAATTGCCACATATTGGCACAAAATTGGTATTTTGGCATACAAGTTATATGTTATTTACTGAGTTTGATTGAAACTTTGAGAACTTTTCGGCTAGAATACTATAATGTATTAAATACTGTACACCAGGTCTGAGCATTTGATGGCCCGTGGGCCACATACGGCACTTTGGGCATCCCTATCTGGCCTGCTGCACATCAGACAAACATAACCGAACTAGTATTTATGTCGTACATGCAATACAACTGTTCTGCTTCTATTGTGAAAAACCATGACGCTCGGTTACTAAGGAAACAGTGATGTAATAATTGTTCTTTTGGTTTTAAACTGTTTATTCTTAAAGGTTCATTTTCATCTTTGACCTACATCACAATTCATAAATAGACATATATGTTTACAGAATATTCTGAAACATCCTGTTACCAGTAGCACTTTATCAAAATATATAATTGACAAAATATATAATTGTTCTCTTGATTCAACCCTTCAAGAAATTTAATATTTTTATGCGGGCCCTTTAGAAATTAATTGCCCAGCTATGCTGTATGCACTAGTGATAGTGCATACACTAGTTATAACCCACCTGACAGTGCTGGTCACATCGTTCTCCTCTCCAACCTGGAGCACACGTGCACTGACCATCCAAAGCGCTACAAGCTCCACCATTCCCACATAAGCAGGTGAGGTTACAACCCAGTCCCCATGTACCACTCGGGCAGTTTATAGAGCAGTGAACTCCATGCCAACCTGGGTCAAACACAATTGAGGCAAATTTATTTGTATTGCTAGTGAAACTGTACCCAGTGCAGACAGACCAATCCGATATTTACCAGCTTTGCATGTGCAGGATCCATCCACAGGAGAACAAGTAGCACCATTCTCACAGGTACAAACAGAAGAGCAGCTCACCCCATATGTGCCCGCAGGACACTTTACAGCACAATCAGTGTCCTAAAAAAGAATTCGCTTCTTAATTAGCTAAATAACTAAACAAGGAGTTTGCATTTCGTTGCAGGGTACACACAAATACACACACATGAGGAGAACATGCAAGTTTCGAACCCTTGTTCTGGTACTTCTTGCTATGAGGCGACGGTGCTAAAGACTAAACCACCGTGCCACCTACTTCATTATTTAATACATATAATTCCCTATAATTAGCAAAATATGGGCTAAAAACTAATTTAATAGTCAACAAATACATAATATGCTTACCTTATAACCTGGAGCGCAGATACACTCCCCTGTTTCACTGAGGCAGTCGGCACCATTCTGGCATCGACAAACCTGCTGGCATTCTTCACCATAGAAGCCAGGGGGACATGTTTCATTACAGTAGATACCCGACCAACCAGGCTGGCAAGAGCACTCACCTGATACAGGGTGGCAGCTGAAAGAAAAGAGGGATAACAACATTTAACCTCTAGAGACCCTGCGTCCTCATATGAGAACATTACATTTCTAGTTCTCTGCACCATTCTACCTCATGTTTTAAAATTGTTTACTCTTTGGCCTCATATGGAGACACTGCCCGTACCACCTAGTGGTCATATGACAACATAACACTCAATTGATTAAATTATTTTCAAAAGTTGCTTTTTGTATGTACAATAACATGATCACTTTTGTTTATGTATTCTAATGTTTTCAGTTTCAATCGAACAGTTTTGTTCTTTGTTAGCCGATTGTTTCTTTATTTTAGACCTACTGTTTCCATATGAGGATATTGTACATGAAGCCGTTTTTAGAGAAAAACAAAGACAAAATATAATTTTTATGCTTGTTAGGTCCTACTAATGACAAATAGCTAGACAAAATAAAAAACGCACATCAGGGAAAAGTCTGGCTCTCAGGAGGTTAAAGTGAAAGTTTTTAATATGTTTAATATTTGAAATTGTGGCTGGTGGAGTCGTTTTCTAGCTCATGATCTGCTGAGTTTAAATCTGGCTGTGTTACAAATCTGACCGGGCGTCCATAAGACATGATTGTGAACGTCACTTTTACTGGTCTGATGCTCAAAACAATCACACATGGCAAAGGTCATTTATTTTTTATCTTTTTTAACGTCGTGTTTTTACACTATAGGTAACATATAGGTATCATTGACAATCATATATGAATATCATTGACAATCTTGTATCCCCAATTTTGCCTTACTTGCATGTTTTTGGACAGTGGGAAGAAACCGGAGTACCCGATAGACACGGGGAAAGCATGCAAACTCCGCACAGAACGCCCCGGGTCAACCTGGGAATCAAACCCAGGGCTCCTTACTGTCAGGTGACGGTGTTGACCACTAAGCCACCGTGCCACCCAGTACAAGGTACTAAAAAACAGCAGTCCATCTTTATGATTTTCTCCAGGCCTGTAGGGGGAGCCTCATATAATAACCAAACAAGAGTTACCCAGTGTGCATTTAAGGAGACATTTGGTGGCAAAACCGATAAACACATGTTTTCTTCCCCTATCACGCAGCACTATATTTCTGTTAGCGTGTCATGGATGTTTCCAGTGGGCAGAGCTGATGGTTTTGAAACTGAAAGATGAAACAGATTTACAGTGCATTTTGCTGTTTATGAGCTTGTTCAATTGGGCAGCGGTACATCCACCCCAATACCTGCTGTTGGGCAGCTGGCTGTACCTGAAACAGCAGCACTATTGACCGAGTCTGTAAACAGCTGTCCACACACGACACATGGCAGCATCCAGCTGTCTCACACAACGGCATCGACACAGTAGCATAACAGTGTGTTCAGTTCAACTGTCATTTAAATATTAACACTGACCCCGTTCACGTCCTAACGGCTCTGTGTATTTCACTTTATCTCCTTTCAACAAGTGTTAAGTGTTTTTATTTCATAATTAGTTACTGCTTTCATTTAGTAGCAATCGTTTTATGTTAGACATCAATCAACAATCCAGAAACATGGTCACATATTTCATTTATTCATATCAAATACACTTATAGGGTGGTTAGCACTGTCACCTTACAGCAAGACGTCCCGGGTTCGATTCCCATGCTGGGCTTTCTCTGTGGAGTTTGGATGCTCTCCTTGTGTCTGTGTTCATCACACAAGTTTTAAACGATACACAAGTCACATCAAACACAGTCATGGACAATTTGGTCTTTTCAGTTTGTCTTACCATCATGTTTTAGGACTGTCGGAGGAAACCGGAGCGCCCAAAGTAAACCCATGTAGACATGGGAGAACTTGCAAACTCCACACAAAAAGCTTCTGGGTCGACCTGGGAATCAAACAGTGCCGCCCCAGGTAAATTGGAGGTGAAATTGTCCTGTGTGTGTGTACCCTGCAACAGACTGGTGACCTGTTTAGCTGTTTAGTGTATTCGACCAGTATGTGCCCCATCGTGACGGAACAGTGCTGTATGTCTTACCTTCTGGTGTTTGGTCCATGGCATGGGCATGATTTGTCACACTGAGGGCCATAAATGCCCTCTGGACAGATTCGGGTCTCGCACATCTCGCCTGTGTAGCCTGGCTCACACAGACAGGCGCCGCTGATGTGGTAACACTTGGCTCCGTTTTCACAGCGACACGTCTGGCGGCACTTGACCCCATACTTGCTGATGGGACACTGGTCCTGGCACCTGAGGGAACACACCCACCCCATGTTAGGATAGTATACACCGACCGGGTATAAGATTATGACCACTGACAGGTTGAGCAAACAACACTGATTGTCTTATAACTGCACTTGTTAGTAAGTGGGAAAAATTAGGCGGCAAAGTAGGAAAACAAAAACATCCGGATGAATTTATGCAGTCTAGTTCGAATCTCACTAGTACTTAACAGGCATATTCGGTGTCACACGGGGTTCCGGGCTTTATGTGAGACTCAAGCGCAACCCAACACCTCCTAACTTTGCCCTACCAGGCCCCTACGTGGGAGCTGAAACTGGTAAAGACTCCACCAAACATTCCTTATACCAACAGGGAATTACACTGATATGGAAAATCAGCCCTGTGAAAGAGGGCATGCTGGTCTTGTAAAAAATGAGTGTGTCAAGCCCATTATCTGTGCAGATGGGCTCATGCTATGCTGTTCTCAAAGTCAGAGTTTAAACAGATAGGAACACATGGCCTAGTTTCCAGGAACACAGGGATTCCCACTGATTTAAGTTCCATGCAGAATCCTGCATATCTAAACGACAGACGTCTCCTACAGAGCAGCACATACTATTAAATATCAAAACAACATCCATCATAATATCAACCCTTTCTGACACTGGTGTTGACACTGTGCAGCGCACAGACATCCATCGTTTTAAAAACTGACAGTCGGTCTTTACTTAAAATGTAAAACAGCTTGTTGACTATTTTCCAGCCGGTAGGGTGTGGTGATACGAGGCTTGGAGTCGCTCGGAAGCTCCGTATGACGTCCGTTTTAGCCAAAGCACTTATTAACTCATAAAAACGCATTCGTAGCACTATTCCTGTCATTCCATGGCTGGCTTAAGTATACGTTGCGTTCACTGATGCTGGTAATTACGGGTGCAGTGTTTGGTTCCCATTGGTCTCAGGCTCATTTCGACAACAGGCCCCAATTTCTGCTTCTACACAACGCATTCTAGACCTATTAGACTTGAAAACTGTAATGATGCTACCTATATAATACTTCATCAGTAAATCGAGCTAATCATGTGGGTCTTGAACTGATGCCTTTTGGATTACCAGTCCATTACTACAATGATATAGTCTTGCTCATATAAAAGAAACCTCTGCTATTAAAATCTGTCTAGCTGATGAGACCCAGGCAGGACAAACAAAAATATGTTAACAATCTTATCTACTAGCAAAAAAACTGCACGCAAGTGACAGCAGGGATGACCAATCATATGTTAGCAAGAAATGGCGGAGCCAATTGATGAGCTTGTGGGTTGTTAAAAAGAAACAGGCTTCACGTTCATCATTGCTTGAGTTTCATCATTTTATACAGTGTAAGTGTTTCTGGACAGTAAAAACTGCAGGGGAAGAAAATTGCCTTTTGAAAAAGAGCGGGGGACATGCCCGCACCCCCCCCCCCCCCTCC
>JAOUQU010349323.1:0-12544 GCA_028566735.1 Ammoglanis amapaensis
TAATTTTAGTTTATTTGATATATATTCTGTTGTGTATTTATGAAGGAATTTTCTTTGCATGCAAACGCTGGTTTGGCTTAAATGTAAATACTGGAAATGTGTGATGTTTGGTGCCTGACGGAAATAGTTTAAGCAAGCAACACTTTAAAAAGATGCAATGTTGGTGTTAAGGCTGTCCAAGACAAATGCCTTGTGTCCTCTATCTGTCTCACTGCCTTCACGGAGGGTGGATACACTCTGATAACTTGCTGATGAGAATGTAGCATTGATTTTATGGACAACAGCAGCAAGCGCACGATCTAGATTTACTTTAGACAAGCACAGTGCTACTAGCCATCCCGCCATGAAGCTGACATTACAGTACAGACTATTGCAAAATATAAAAAAGTAGCAGTAGTGGTACAAAACTGAGCATGTTACGCTTGTACTGCATCAGTATTAAGAAACTAGCCCTGGGCAGGACAGTTCATTTCTTATATGAGTGGAGTTTGTTTCTCCATGAGCTCTGGTTTCCTCCAACCACCCAACCGCAAATGATGACCGAGAGTCCACTATACATAAATAAAATAACAATAAACTTTATACAAAATATACTGTTAGATATTGTATAGGACTTGGGGTTTTCAAATTCAAAATAGTTTTGCATAGTTTGTACCTACCTCAAAAATAAAAGGTTTAGTTTAGTTAAATAAAAGATAATCATGATACTGTATTTTACTAAGCAAAAGAAAAAGTCCCATTGCGGTCCCATTGAAGTGAACAGATGCTCCAGTTCTGTAGACAAATGCATCGACAAATCGAGTCATGTTAGACAGTATTTTACAAAGTTGCCAAATGGGAAGTTTTCGAGTCT
The DNA here is from genome assembly GCA_028566735.1 of Ammoglanis amapaensis. NCBI lineage: Eukaryota > Metazoa > Chordata > Actinopteri > Siluriformes > Trichomycteridae > Ammoglanis > Ammoglanis amapaensis. Next base: position 854 of record JAOUQU010349323.1, read on the forward strand.
GGGTTACCTTATTTCTATTATTAGATTTTTATTTCTAGTTTATTTTTTTTAATAACATTTGATTACCCTATGAAGCAGCTGTGCAGCCATATTTGGCATAGTTTGTACCTACCTATAAATAAAAGATAAATATAGTTATAGATAAATAATACAGAGTCAACAGGTATTTGCCATAATTGCATTTTGTTTATGAAAAATCAGAAATAGATAATATGAAATAGATTGTATCGTGGAGCTTACAAACCAAAATGTGTCACACTGAAATTATTTGGGAAATGTGTGATGATCTGAGCGTGTGTTGGAAAGATTAAATTGTGCATATTTGTCTTTTTAAGGTAAATGCATAAATCAAGCCATACTGAAGGTTATCTTCTACTGCTTAAAATTCCCCGATGCTTAAAATCACGTTTCTTTGTCCTTTAAGGTCGGTTGTTGTTGAATGTACTTAACACTGTACACATCTTTTAGCTTGTTAAACGTAATGCGGAATGTTCGGATGGAGCGGTTATAAAGCATTTCACTGCCGGTTGTACTGTGTATAACTATGTATGTGACAAATAAACTTTGATTTGATTTGATCTGTAATTCGGTAAAACTGGAGCAATAAATGATTCCAAACCATCACACTACTGAGTAACAAAAGAACATGTGGCATTTACATTTTTCTACACCATGCAAAACACCAGCTAGACAGACCTGACAATAAGTGCAATAAGTGGAGACCTGCATCATTTATTGTTTCCAAAATTTTGTTACGATCAACTGACATCCCATAAGAAATAATGTACATCCAAAACCACCCCCTCTACATTCCCAATGTTTCAAACTGTCTTTTTCACTATAAATACTAGAACTGACATTATTAAACATATGACATCACGTTTCAATACAGTACAAGTGCTTTACCATCATATACTTCTTTCTTTTTCTTATCACTACACTTTCTCTGCAGCTCCTACCAACCATTTTGATGAAGAGTAGACAAAATATAAATAAAAATCCTCCCAAAAAGCACCATCCAGTGTCTGAATTTACAGGGAGTTCCTATTACTGCCTATTACCAGCTACTAGCTATTGATCTATGTACCAAAATGTTTACATTGCAAATCTAATAATTCACTCCGATATATTCTTACAGAAATTATTTGTTTTTAAAGAAAATAAAGATAATTGTGATTATCTTTTTTGTCTAAACAATATGGCTTATTAAAAGAAGGTGCAAACTATACAGAAAATACTAGTCATGATTTGTATTCAAAAGAATATAGTGGCAGCGCCGCCTGATGTTTTTCTTAAATATTGCTATAGAAAATTTGTTTAAATATTAAATTGAAAATCAATAGTTTGTAGCACAAAATGTTTGCATGTTAAATTATTTGTAGGTCACAGGTCCACTTGATTTGCCTGCAAATTTTAAGAAATATACAGTCTCAATGAAAGTTGTAAAACAAACCCAGTGACTATCTCCAGAAGACTCAATAAAACAAGAGTCTGACATTTCAGCTTTGGTCTCTTGTTTATTGTAGCACTACTTTTGAGTCTTTGTTTAATGTCATATCATCTGGCCTAAGTAAAAACAGCAATTACAGTAAATAATACAGTATTTTGGGGTGTGACGACATCGTTTTTGTTTAGAAGTCTATTAATCCCTGTTAAAGCACATGGATCCAGAGGAAATAAGATCAACTGAGCTAAGAATGAGATTCGGAATGGAACATAAGGATTAGCCTAACATCTGGTTTAGAGCAGTCGATACTGCAAACAAAACAAACAAATACAGCAAACACAGTCGAAGCAAAACTACTGACTGCAATCTGCTGGTGACTTTACATTAAACACTGTTTCAATACAATACAATTCAAGCACAATACACAGTTACGATAAAGACTGAGAAACAACTAAAAGCACTGACTGGACACGGCTCGTCATTAATATTAATATGTTTACTTTGAGTGAAAATGTCAAATCCAGCTTTTACATTAGTATTCATCATAAGCTCTTCTCCTGCACTGAGCGAGCTAATAGAGCCTATTAGAGCCTAATCAGCTGTGTGAGAGATATTGATCTATTAATCAGAACCACTTGTACATCAGAACCACAAGCGTGCCAACGCACACGCACCCAATTGGGACTGCGATAGAGGACAAGCCAAAAACATGTCCACTTACCACATTGATGCCACCAGAATTTTCATTACTGCACATCCCTTCAAGTGGTGCCATACCAATAGTGGTGCCTTTAAAAATCACCCCACTGAAAGAAGAAAAATAGAATATACATCAATATAATACACATCAATATGCATTACAGAGGTACACAGAGATCTACAAACAGTAAAATACATTTTATATATTATAAATGCTATGAACAGAAGATGTTCAATTCCGAGACTCCCTAACCCCTAAAGTATTATAAATTCCTAAATTATATAGTAAATCACAAAACTACTTAGCTAAAGGTACAAAGCTGAATGGAAATATAATAGTTTTTGTAGTCAAAACAATCACATACAATGATGTAGTTTTATGGAAAAAGAATGGTATAGTAAATCTTCTGTAAACAATAACTAGAAATGCTGAAAGTGAAGTGTAGAAAATGAAGTTAAAATATAGAGTAAAGCACGCACGCACGCACACACACACACACACACACGCACACCAGTAAATGTAAGACTTACGTGAGTAGCTGAGCATTGTCATGTTTTTTGCGAGGCTTTAGCTTCTGTCTCCACTGCAGAAATGACCACAGCGTGGCGTTGGGCTCCTCACTGATTATGCACTGATCATGTTCTGTCCACACCTCGAGCCCAATCAAAGGCACGCGGATATTCAGAGCCCTGTAAAACTGTTCCGCCGCAACACAAAAGTCATCGTTATAAACTCAAATGAAGGAGATTATGTAGGATGCATGGGTAATAATGGTCACAGTTAGAATTATTCATGTTTGGTACAATACTAAGTTGAAACTAAATTACTAGACTCTGGTAAATAGAGCTCTGGACATAATAAGCATAAACTGAGCTGAACAGTCTAGCTAATATAAACACTATGGACAGTGATGTTGTGCTATATATACAACATATTCGTGTTATTTTTATTATTAGTGTTAATAATACTTTTATACATCATTTTGAAAAACCTAATTTGTTCAATTAGATCTAACAATATTCGTGAAGTTCTTTTTTGTAGCACTTTATCTAGCAAATATAGAACGTTTATTCCATTTATTGTGGTCAGAAGAGGCCCAATTAGCTTTTGGGAAAGGGCATAAATTGGGAAATAGGCTGTCATAGGGTGAGGTCACTCACGCATGAATTAAACAGAGAATTGCATGTGGTCTAATGCATGTCAGAGGAAAGTTCAGACACCAATTTAAAATAATAAATACTTTCTTGTTGTAGCTTAATAGTTACAGTAGTGGTAATACAACACCTAAATGCTTTGGTTTTATCTATAAGGTTATCGCGGAAACATGAACTAATGATACAATATGTAGTTCTAAACATATTTTCATCACATCATTAGTCAGACATGTTAAATCTTGAGAAAATATAAATGTTTTTAGCATTCTAATGATATAACTTCAGTATGATGTACTTACATACCTTATCAACATAATTGGCGATTTCCATAATTCTTTGCTTGGTTTTTTCAAGGTCTTTATTTTGCTTTTTGAACTAAAATAAACATAAAATGTTCATGAGTTTCCCAAATGTTCACTTAAATGTGTACGTTTAAATTCACTAAAGTAACGCAAACTTACAGTATCGAGGACCAGCCACTGATTATCTCATTATTGGGCAAGGCCTATGACCCGGAAATATTATTCGTTTATTATTTAGTTTTCATGCTTAGGTTAGGGCATGAATATACAAATGATTGCATTTATATTTCATCAGCAACTGGTCCCTGATAATACAAATTTCTACCTAACATATAAAATTGTCAAAACCAGTCTACAATGTTTAGATCCAAATCACATTACACTTTCACATACTATATTCTTTCATTGTAAATAATATAATGCACTTGAATTTCTGGACAGCAATGTAAGACATTTTTCTCCTGAATAAAGTCAAATTCAATTGCCCTCCAAAGAGACAAATCCCGATCATGCCTTGACTACTATTATACTTTACATGTGCCATCAAACAACAAGCAGATTCGACCCAAACTCTTTGTGAACAACAGCTAATCATTCTCATGTTCATGTAGGTGCTCAGATGAGTTGAAAGGCCAAGATCGAAATCCATGCTGAGGTGTGTTAGCTGTCTAATTGCTAATGAAGGACAAAAGGCAAAGCAAGATTGTCAGAATGCAGGAAATAAATCCTAAATAGTTCCTAATAAAATAAAACCTGCTTGAATAATCAAATGCCAAAAACCCTTTGCTAATATAATGTTGACTGTTGGTATTTTTTACCCTGATGTTTTTGTACACTGTAAGATTTAGATCATGAGTAACTGAGTAGTAAATGTGAACATTTATAATTAATGCATTGTGGATTTACCAGTGTGTTGTCTGCAACTACATAAAGCTCCATGTACTTGGTTGTGCCCCAAGCATTTCTTTTCACCTGTGGAATAAAATATTTAATATTAACTTTTTAATAAATTATTTAAAGTAAAAAGTAGTTATGATCATTTTATAAATTCGTAAGCTACAAATGCAGAGCTCTTAAAAGAAGTCACAATAAAGGGTATGCAGTGCCGGCAGGAGTTTCCATGGCTATGGCAAAAAGCTGCATCATTGTGTGAAACGACATAAAAACAGCAGAAGTGGATGGAAAGTGATGTTGTGCGATTGACTGTTCAAAGCAGAGCTATCCTTCTACAGACTGTCAAAAACGAAAGAAAAAAGAACAACATGAATAGCTGATATTTACAGAAAAACTGGAATCAAGATAGCAAAACTTGCATTTGCAGTTGCCATAAAATAATACCCCAAGTAAGAAAAATAAGCATAATCTTATTTTCATTTCTAAGATTTACAACTGTCAGTATTTAATAAATATTGATGATTAATTAACATTCATAATGATACACCTCGAGTTCTACAAAGCAAGTAAAGCCTGTAGATTTGGTAGTTGTGTTTAAAACAAATAAACCTTTAAGTTTTTTTTAGTCCACAAGAATGTTAGATTTAACGACTTAACAGACAGATTGTTCTTTGTACACGGGATACGTTTTTTAATATTAGTAACAATAAAAATAAATTAATCAATGGAAATGTAATATAAACAGAGTTAACACATTACTGTGTAAAAAACATATTACATATAACAAGAATACAGTAACTAGTGATACATGATAATAAATGCTATAATTCATAATAATAAATGTACTTAAAATGTACATAATAACAAATCATTTTTTATAGTTAGATATTGGCTGTAACATTTGTAACAACAAGCCAGTTGAGTTTTAGCATCATGGCCAACTGAAAATGCTGTTATTGTTTTTGCATAATAATCTACAAACAACTCAATAACGAAGCATTCAGTCAAAAAGCTCCCAAAACTACACCGAGTATGTCTGATGACTAGTAGAGATGTCAGCAGATTTGTTTATTGATGGATTTGGTTCTCATGGCTTATCAGATTGGTGTAAGCATTGTTATAAATCACCATAAATCCGAGAGTGGGATTTCTGCAGTGATGAATCACACTTTACTATTTAAAACTTTAACTCATAAACCTGAGAAAGACAGATGCCAGCAAAACATTTAAGTCTGCATGAATGCCTCATATTTCTCTCAATACTGGAATTTCACCATCAAAAATGTACCGAACATTGCAGATGTTCTGGAGAGCAAGCTGTCCTTCTTGGCTCATGTTGCTAACCTGAACATGCCAGTTTTGTCTCTACAACATCAAAAAGATTCGACCATTTCTCCAATGAAAGCCACTTTGATCCGCTTTCTTTTTCCACTTCAAGGTTGAACTACTAAAACTGACCTCTGGCAGGTGTTCCCTTGTTTACCGGCAGACCCCTGCAACGGATTGAAATTGCAGCTGTTTTTTGCTGTTTTTCAGTCGAGCCAACACCTCACTGTGCCGTTTTCTTCTCTGCCTGCACTCAAAGCTACAAAGCCTAAAAAAATGATTAAACTTTGTTCTGTATAATGTACACTGAAAATTTCCCTCCATTGTTTTTAAAAGACAAAAAGTTTTATATATTTGAACTAATATATAAAAACATTAGGGCTGACGGAAAATAATCAATTAATCGTTGGTCGACCCAAAAAATTACTAGTCGACCAAATTCCATTGGTCTATTGGTCGCAGGAAAAAATCTAAATCCTTGGTCGTGGACAGCCCAAAAAAACATGACATTTTCCAAGCATCTTCCCAGTCATCATCAGAAAAAAGTTTTTAGTTTAGCTTGTAGCCACTGATGCGTCGCTGCTTTAACATCATTCTCGTCTGAAAATCTTCTTCCTCTTAGTTTTAAAAAACTATTATTTAAAAAGCTGAAAAGTGAGACACCTTTGGACTACAAACTGCCTCAGATACGATCACTATTTCTCTCACTCTACCATTTCTATCAAAACTATAAAAATGTGCAAACTTTTTGAAGATCACAAAGAATGTCTACAAAGTCTTGAAACTAGATATTGTAATGATTCAGAAAGAATGGATTTGAATCAATTCATTTGGGTGATTCTTTTTAATCCATGAATTTATATTCATACAGAACTGGAGCTATATTTTTATTATTTATGTTTAAATAAAAAAGACAGACACATGTACTTTATTCTCCTTATTTAAAAGAAATAAGAAATAGTAAAAGAAACTCAAGTAACAATAAATGATTGGTCTTCTATTCACGGTAATAGCAAGCAGTGTTTTTAGTGAACTGTAATGATTATAACTAATCTGGTAAAAAAACAACAACAACTTTGTGGTTTTTTTGTTATAACAAAGTCAATGGCTGCATAGCAGTTCATTTTATTAATGAGCCAAATGATTTTACAATGTGGAGTGACCTTTCATTTTAATTATGCAATCAAATACTGAAAAGGCTGTTGTCCTTCATTAGGTACAGATATGACCAGGTTTTATAGAGTAACTTTTTAGGTATTGAACTACTGTTACACTGAAGGTATATCAGTTCAAGTATTTGAACACCCTGCAATTTTTCAGACGAAAAGTTTATTTAAAAATCATACATTGTCATTTCCGGATTTTTCTGTAGTTTATGTCTATTACGATAGACTTGCACTTAAGATGCAAATTTCATAATACTTTTTGTAAATTCTTCTTACTGTAGGTACTGAAATACATATCTTTCATATAGCTTTAATCAAAATAATTCTTTCTTGTCTGAAAATAAACAATCATTTGTTAAAGTTTGAGTACACATCAAACTTTTGGTATTTATTTATCTAAGTTATCTGGCATGTAAAGAATGTGTACTTCTGATCAATGTGTACATAGGAAAAGTCATTTGTTTGGTTTTGTTCAGGCTTGCTCTGGTGGAATCTACAAATCCTCACACTGCAGTACACTGGAATGAACCGTACAATACATATGCTTTTATTTTGCCATCTGGCATGGGGTCGTCAGCACACTGGAATGCACTATTTAATAATCATACATCTATACATCTTCATACATTTATCTTACATTCCTATACTAAAAGCATTCCAAAGTCTGTTTCCTCTGTAAGAATATCATCTGGTCGAAGCATGAAAGAAAAGAAAATATTGACTTGTAATTGTAAGCTTCCATATGCAATAAATATGTTAAAATAACTTGTATAATAAACAGACAAGCATGGAGAAATTGTATCTATTTTTGTCTCATTTTGGTCTATTTTCAAGATTACACAATCGATTTCCAAATGCTCATATGCTAAACACATTGTTTTCTGTTTCCGTCAGCTGCTCCTGTTATGGGTTGGCACAGCTAATCATACTACGAATCGACATGGCATTGTTTTACCCGGGAGGCCTTTCCGACAAAACCCTCCCTATTTAACCAGGTATGGGACAGTGTCTACAACTGGTTTACAACTGCTAGTGACTAGGCACCTATTTTACAATTCTGTTCCTCCAGTTAACCTAACGACATGATTCAGGGGTTAAATTAGGAGTTAGGTAAACCAAACAGATACAGAGAGAACATGCTAACTCCACTCGTAAAAGATCCAGACCTTCTTGACAGTGCTACCTACTGAACCAACCATGTCACCATAAGTAAACACAGTATATCAGATTGTAATAAATCATTTCATTTATGCAGGAAACTCCCTAGAGCTCTCTGTCAGCCAAATGAGGCCTATTTATAATGGGTACATCAAGACTTGAGTACAAGCAGCCCTTTTCAATCTAGACATTAGTGTAATAATTAACTAAAATATTTATGAGGTGGTCCGCAAACATCAGGAGCATGGAAACATGTAAATCCCTGAAAGGCGAATATAGTGGGTATAAAGCATTTCCCCCAAAAACACTTTTGGAGACTTTACTTTATTGACTGATAAGTCAAAGTTAGAAGTTGTTTTGAGTGAGTCGATAGGTTCGAACCTTAAATGCAGAGTTTATGCTCTTAAGTTTCCCTATGTAGCAAAATGAAAAATTCTGAAAAAAGTAATCATGAGAGCTTTTCTTCACATTAGTATAACACACTGATCTCAAACTGATCAGAGCTGTTCACAGAGCAATTAGTGAAGCTCAAGGTGTCCCGACCTTATAATGTTAGAGGGACAAATTGGGTCAGTTTGTCGCAACAGTCTAACTAACACCTTTAAAAGAAGCAGATGGGGACTGTGCACATATGAGAGGAGGTTTGATTGTTATGTAACTGACATGTAATTTAGGAAGGATGGAAGAATGGACCAAAACAATAGTGGCTTTTAAATGTATACATTACTAAATCAAAGTTCCATCAGCAAAAGAATCACCTAATTTAAATAAAATATAAACATAATTATAACAATAAAATAACCAATATTTAAATTGGGGCAGTCTTACTATTGGCATGGTTCATGGCCTAAATTCTGTTATATTTCTTATTTAAACCCTTCAGCTCAAATATTTAGTTTTAATTTGTTGAGAGTGACTCAGGTGGCACGGTGGTAAAACCTGGACAACGATTGGCCCGTTGGCTATATGGAGGCAGAACTAAGCCAGATAGTTTCTCTCTCATAACTAAATCAATTACATCTGTAATTATCTGCATTTAACAGGGTTTGTCACTCCATATGCAGTGCTGATGTGTATGCTGAAACGATTCCTCGAGTGACTCCATAAGCCCTGTTTAACCCCTAGAGCTACATTCAGCTCACTGTTTTACATGGGTGACCTTTACTTTGGCATAAGTTGTTCAGTCTTTGGGCCGCTATCCAAATCACATACTTAAACCTTTTCTCATACAGTTGAATAAATACTACTTATAGTAATTTCTCTAATAATCGTCAGTCAGTTATAAAACAATACTTAATTATAAACATAGTCGAGAGGTGCAACCCTGATTGTTACACACATGCCATATTGCAGGTGAAAAAATGCTTCTGGCCTGCTACCCATATATTGGGGAGGGGGGAGTAGTTAAGCTATGTTCTTTTCAACCATAGCAGGGTCTTCATTGGACAGGGAACATGATGCATTTGGGCTATTGGACACACAAAAGCAAAAGACAAAGGGAGAAAATCCATAAACAAGTGCAAAGAAAATTAAACAAAAAAGGTGTTAGCACGAACTACTTTATATTATGTTGTGCATAGTAATATGTAATAACAGAACTCCTATTGTGTCCATCTTGAAAACAGTGGTTATTATCTTGCTCTATGAGGTTTTCACATGGATTGCATTATCAGTAGCTATTCACAAGACACAACATTGGCGAAGATGCCATGGTGACATGATGCAATGTGGAAAGACAGCAGTTTATTCACTGCACTGTCCGTCTGTTTATGCAGAATGCAGAAAAAAAATAAAACCCCATTTCCATATTTGTCCAGAATAACCCAATTACATGGGGGAAAGTAGACGAGTGTCTTCCTTTGATTTCTCGAAGGTATAATAGTGTGCTGTTTACACGACCTTGTGAATAATCAGGTGACTGCCAGTCTCATGTAAAGCATGCATGTAAATTATTGTGTTACTCTGCCTCCTCCTGTTGTTGGTCTGTTGCTCTCGTAATACTTTCTTTGTTTGATCTTGTAAAATGCCCAGTTTGCTAAACCACATGTTTTTTAAAGGCTTTTTGTAACCATTTGCACTATTTTGCCTCAGATGCAGAACTGGTCAGCACATTTATTGCCTAGTGGTGTAATGTTTTGATCACTTTTGGCTTGTGTTTCAGTGGGTGGTCTGAGAAAAATAGCAAAAACAGTTCTGTCGGAGTAGGTTTTTGTAAACAGCATCTAATTTGACACTCTCATGGCTGCATACTAAACACTTAAGAAGGCCGGTTTATTATTCGTGTGGATTGTGTACAGTTCACTTCATCAGTATGTTCAGTCAAAGCTGGCATCCTCTGGATATTGATTATTATCCGTGCTGCTGTCTATATACGCTTATTAAAGTAAAGAAGAAACTACAACTGCTGTAGGGAACATTTTGCTGCCATTCTTGGTCTGTTTGTTCACCTATAAAGCAAGGGTCACTGAAATCAATACAAAACTATTTTGACTGTGCAGTTGATCTATATGATGGGATTTTTTCCACCCAAGGGGTGGGTGTTTTTCAGAATGACATTGTGCAATCCACAGAGCACTCAATTCTCTGTATAAAAATGTCAGTCAGATACCATATGAGGTCTATACCCAATGTACAGTCTGGAAATCGCCTTGGGAACAGTGAAATGAGACATTCTTTGTAAATAAATATATATATATATAATTTTCTGTGATTGTTGTTCGTAATTTAACAGTTTTTGTGTGACATTCAGTACCTCACATTAACGTGTCAGCATAGTCCCATAGATCTCATAGAGCAAGACTCATGTCTTTTTCTATGTTTATGTATTCATCCATTATATTTTTCTATTTTTATATATTCATTCATTTGTTAGAGGCAAATAATTATCATTCTTTACTATTCTAGATTCAAACATATTTACCTGACTGTACCTGCCCCCTTTTACTCTCACTACATGACTTTTGGAGCAGTCCGATTCATGTTAAGTTTACAAGACATGACTGGATATGATGCACTGAAGAGACTTTTCTAACATTGTAGTTCACAATCCATCACTAAGAAAATCCGCCAGGAAACGGTGGATGTGGATACACAAACAGCACATATTGTGCTGCACCGAGTTTGAGGTTGATAAATATTTATTTGCAATATGTGTTCATTACGTTTTGTAACGCTTAGCCAGACACCCAACCAAGATGCACATATTGAACTTGCTAAAACTTTGATTTACAGATACAGATTTCAACAGAGCATGGATTGAGTTGATGGGAAGTTTATACATAGAAATTGAGAATCGAGTTTCGATTAGGGAGTGAATGCTGAGTTGCTTATGAGCTGAAACCAGTTGGCTGATCTTCACAAATAATGAGTTAACAAAGTGGTTTCATAGTGCAAAAACAAAACTCCAAAAATACCAGAATACCAATAGTTGCAAACGCACTATTGCCAAATGATATGTAATACCTTATATCAGGGGTCACCAACGTGGTGCCCGCGAGGACCTCATGAGTCGCCCGCGGGCCTGTTCTAAAAACAGCTCATAATA
>JAOUQU010349432.1:0-12544 GCA_028566735.1 Ammoglanis amapaensis
AAATTGTCCCGTAGTCACACACAAGATCCCTGTAGAGATACAGGGTTGGGGAAAGACCTGGCAACCTACCTCGTAAACGTAAAATGTAATTGCCGAGATACTCTGGGGATCAGTAACGTTCCACAGAGTGACCCAGGGTCGAAGTCGACTGAAGGGTAAAATTGAATGGATTATAAGGTAAAATCACTAACGGTAACTAATAGGGATGTTACGATACATTCTACACGTGATTCGATACCTGCTTCATGATTCGTTTTTCGTGACGGATCTTTACTTTTATAAATTAATTTATCTTTAAAATATTTGTGTTAATGATGCAGCCTCTTGCAGAGGTAGATAAAAAATAATAATCTTTAAACTGTATTATATTCTAATGGTAAAATACATATACGATTATTCAGTGTCTTTAATTAACCTGTGTGCATGTTTTTAACTATGGGGGTGGGGGGTGGGGGGGGAAGAGCCCCGATGGGAACCGACACTGGGAAGTGCTACCCACCAAGCCAGCGTGCCGTGTTTATATCTTTAGCCATGTAGTGTCCTCATATTGAGACATATTTCATGAGCAATATGTAACACATGACAGGTAATTGAAATAAAACATGTCATTAGGCGTCACAGGCCTGCTAGTATGTTCTCAAGGGGCGACACAACACCCGGTGCTCTCGCTCTCTAACTCTCTCCATCATTCTTTCTAACAGTTGTGTACAACTGCAATGTAAACGTGCAGGCAACCAGTCAGACTTTCCATTTTAGTACAGGCGTGTCCTCTAGATCTTAGCACACCGGCGTGGACGTGCATGATCTGAAAAATGACCTTTTATTATTAATGATTAATTCCGTTAGTGCGTGTCGGTACGTGTTACTCGTGAAGCTTTGTGTAGATGCTGTGTGTTTTCCCTTCTCGCTCTGACACGCCCTTGATGATGGGTTCAGAAACAGCAGGTATCACCACGCAATCACCACACAGCCGTGCCGAGAGAAAAGTGAGAAATGGACCCCGCCGAATTACGACCCCGCCGAAGCGTAGTCGAGTTCTAATAACTATATGGAATGGTAGACACTGTAACGGCAGCCTGGAGTGTAATATAACGTGTAGAGGAAGCAGAACTCCAGAGCGTAATTTCCTTTCCACCCACCCACTCACCGACACACACACTCACCGACACACACACACAATCACAAGCGTGCACGCTCAGGTAGGAAAGCAGCCAGCTGATTCTCTCCTGCTTCTGTAAGAGTTATGAGAGGCAGAGTCGCTCTGCTTATGGATTTTCTCTCTTGGCGGTGTGACTGACTGTCTCAGGTGCAGATTTACCGGCTACAAAATGTGAAAAGAAGTTGAACTTTCTCACAACCTAACGCTCATGTGGATGCTTTTCCTCGGCTTAAGTCCCATTCGATCGTGCAGTCGGCTCTTAAGTGTCGCAACACTTCGTTGATTCGTATTTATGCTGAATGCCCGTCCTGAAATGAAGGCTTAGGTCTAGCACTACTGTCAGAGATACACCTCCTTGCCTACAGAGGTCACTGTCAAACAGTCAGCTCATTTGCCTGGTGTTAGTGATTTAATTTGAACCAGCTCATTTACTGGCTTCTTGCTACAGCCTGCATGTGCATCTTAACAAAGTTTTAACATATCAGAATCTATAAATATATATTTATATTGCATATACTGTATACATATTAAAATAATTGAAAAGGAAATACTATATATAAATATAGAATAAACAATACAACGGTAGCACAGACAGTCGAGTGTAATGTACAGTAGTGTAAAGCTGCAAATGTATGATGACTGTCGGTACGTTTTATACTGATAAAGATTAAAATTAAACTAGAAATAGAGGAATGTGGTAAGTGTCTTCATTAAGGATGCTAATAACCTGGCGGGGGGGAGGTTGTGGACTCTTTCACGAGTTTGAAGCAAGTGGAAAGTGTTTGGGGAAACAGATTTTAGCTCGTGAAACGTTTAAATCATCTCATCACATTGACGTCTGCATCGTCACTAAACAGAGGCGTCACAGCGCAGTGGTTGTTTTATTATGATCAGCCAGATGTTGCTGACAAATCAAGCACTTAACTTGTTTATCTTAAACACTCTTGAAATGATTCCTAAACCACAAGAGACGGGAGGCTGTGTGCTGGTGTCATAACATCTCATGTTGACGCTAGTAGTCACAGTTCTGGGACCATCCATCCACCCACCTACCCACCCATCCATCCATCCATTCATCCACCCACCTACCAACCCATCCACCTATCCATCCATCCATCCATCCATCTATTCATCTATGCCTCACTTTATTTTCTGCATGTGCTAATGGATAACTAGACAGTGTTTGTTTAAGTGCTGTTATAAATAAGAGCTGGTACCATCCATCCACCCATCCGTCCGTCCGTCCATCCACCCACCCATCCATCCATCCACCCATCCACCCAAATCCACCAACCCAGAAACCCATCCACCCATCCACCCAAATCCACCAACCCAGAAACCAAACCACCCAAACCCACCAACCCACCAACCCACCCACCCATCCATCCACTCATCCATCCATCTATCCATCCATCCAGCCATCCATCAGCTTGATCGGTGCTTAATCCTATTTTAGAGTCACAGTGGAACACACACTGGGAGAATACACTAAACACCTAAACAGGTCGCTGGTCTGTTGCCAGGTTACACACACAATAACATCAGTATCGAAGTTGACATCACTAGTATTTGGTCGACCGTGTAAGATCGTGAAGTGTTTAGTAGCTTTTAACATGGTGCTCTTGCCTTTGCTTGGTTTGTTCCACACCGGTTCACTAGTCCATCTGGTCGCTCACAATCAGTTTCTTATGTGGGTTTGATTCCAGGCTCTAAACAGATGATTTTTAGCTTCCGGATTGGGACATCTGGGTTAGCCTGATGCTCTAGTGATCACATGATCTTTGGTAAAACATTAATAAGTTCCCACTCATGAATATTTTAAAGTAATGAATAATGGCTTGTAATTTCGGTCTGTATTACGTCCTACGGTCCTTTGATGCTCGTGAAAATATCGTGGTTGTAAAATGCACCTCTGTGTCGATTTAATGCCGATTTCGTTAAGCCAAAAATGTTCAGCCATCACGATGGTCACGGGCCAAAATAGCAAATAAGCTCGATAACGTGAGGAGTGATGACTAAACTGTTCGAGTGAGGATCAGAATTTGTCTTTTCATTTAAATCCGCAGCTGCTCCGAGTGCCTGAAACGATCGAGCGCTGGAACGACGGTAAATTCAAGTTGTTTGCTTTCGTTTCCATCAGCCTGCTAACAACTTTATAGAGCACCCTGTGGAGACTGAAGGTTTTCATGTGCTGTAATAACTTTTCTTATGGGCTGACATTACCACAGCTCACTGCGGGCTTTGTTGCGTCTCGGTGTGCGCCTGGCTACACAATAATACCCAAATTACATTGTTCTTTTCGAACTGAGCGGTGTGACTATGACAAAAGATCCGCATAATAATTCAAGAGGCATCTAAGCGCAGTAACGCAGGATAATAAAAGTCCCTTATAGGGGTGTCGCGGCGGATAAGTGGGTAGCAAAAGGTCACGGCAAAAAAGCTCCTGGGTTTGATCCCACTGGTTGATGCGTGTTGTTGTTGTTGTGATTACTGATACGTATGTGATACGATTCACAATACCTGGTGCAGGATATGATTTTTATATGGTTTCTATCTTTCATTTATTTATTTTTGTGTATATAAAGTATTTAAAATTACTCTATTTGATCTAAATTATGAATGCCCTTTTATTTCTGAGGATGGTAAAAACAAAAATACTATAAATAATTATGAATGAAGCAAAATTTAGTAACTTGGTGAATAGTAGCAGCGCCTTCTACTGTTGAAATATAGATTCATTAAAAATAACATAAATACTGATTTGAATCGTGCGTTAATTGTGCGTTAATCGATTCATGGTGCATCATTACATTCATACGTTGTGAGTTCAAATTTGTTGAATGACATATTTCTCTCTACATATAATATTTTTTAAATTTATTTTATATTTGATTATTTTCTGTTGTCTCTGAATCGGAGATGAAACGATTCAGCAAGTAGCGATTCACTATGAGATGATTTTTTAATAGAACAATATTTACTTGAACACAGCAGGGGGTGCCGACGTTATATATCATTTTTAAAACAAAACAAAACTAGAATCTAGTATTTTTGGTATAGTTTGCAATTTTTATATTAATAAAATTATATTCTTTATTTGACACATAAGAAATATTCACATAAATCTTCGTTTAGTTGATTACACATGATGTGTAAATTATTAACTCATTCTTGTGAATCGCATCACAACATGGTGACATTCCGTAGTGACATCACTACTCACTAAACTCAGTGATGCTTCAGAAGAATAAACACCGGAAACCCTGCTGGGTGAGGTCGTAACCAGACGTTGGGGTTTCTGGGTAATTTTTTCTCTCTCCTCTGAGCATGTTTATGTTTCTTGAGTAGCTGTGTAGTGAACCGGAGATTTATGTATTATTACTGTTTGTTATCTTTAACATCAAATCGGATGGAATGACCGGTACCGTGAGGATGTTTTGCCATTAAGACTCACATCTATTAGCTTCAAAACCCCCTCAGAGCTTAATGGAGACATTTCAGTCACACTTAGACTAATGAAGCCGCAATCTAATTGCTTCTGAACACGGGTCCAACAATAACGAGGCTTTATGAGCTATTTTAAACTGCTGATTTCACTGTGATGTTTGACAGATAAGAGACGGAATATTTTATTTCACGAGAACCACTTTATATTGTAAATATACATACAGAACTATGTTTCACTATCATTATAAAGTACCGTTCGTTCACTTAACTGTAGATAATTTATACTCCACTTAACTTATAACTTATTTATATTTATATTTTAGTATCACGTTTAGTTTATAAAATCCTTTAAACTGGTACCAACCAGTCCCCACAAAACACTGTTTTTCAGATCTTAACTTGTGGGGACCAAACTTTTATAGCAACTGTACACACACACACACACACACACACACACACACACAGCGAAAGAGAGAGAGAATGTTAATGCATTATGTCAGGACAGATACCAGTACAGTAGTAAATGTGTGGAAGCGTGAGATAAAATATGATTGGGTTACATTTTATTTACATTTAATTTGTCATACTGGGTTCATAATACAAACTTTTCGTGCTTAATTTTGAACCAACATGAAACTGAATTATTTAGAATGATTTTACTTACTTTTTTAAAATTGTATTTAAATCCCGTATGAGCATGTATGACTATTCACTATCCAAACTGGTTGTGTGTTTGTTTTTTTGCCAAAAAAGTAATAATTTTATTAGAATTAGTTCCTTTGCGTTAATATTTTGGTGTCAACATCTGGCTGGATTTTACAGCTGTTGTAAGAGAAGCTGAAACTCTCTGGGACGAACTTGTCATCCTTCACTTCCGATCCGAGGCGACACACATGATGTCTGTGCAGTTTTCCACACGCCGGCTCGCTCGCAGCACTTCAACCCACTGTGGACATTATGCCATAAAACTTTCAAGAGATAAAAACTTTATTTTCTATTTTTGGGTCACCATTAGACTGAATAATGCATGGCTTCGGGAACGACTAGTTCAGGGCCTGTGAAGAATAAAAACACAGTCGTATAATAAATTATACAGCATTATCACAGCTGGTGAAGGTTTCTGCAGCCTCTTCTCGTCCCTGGTGTGTTTCAGACCTGTTATGGGACCTGTTTAGAGATCTAGTAGTGGCACTGAGGGTGAACATACATGTAAAATAATTGAAAATACAATCGTTGGAATGTCGGGCTACGTTGGATTGTGACGTTTGGTATCTCTTTGTTATCGTGGCTTTGTGATGGTTGGCTTTGTGATGGTTGGGTAGCTTGTAGCTTATAGCAGACCAGCTGTACACTGTATCCGTGCACTTTTATTACAAATGTAGCTACAAACCATGCCAAAATTTTTATTATTAAGCCATCTTAAAACGGGAAAACCCTGAACCTGACAACCAGGGTCCTGTATATATAGCCAGTATTACTTGTTGAGCATAGATGGTTTAGTGGTTCAGGTGATCAGAACGTCGCCGATTCAAAGCCCACTACTGCCAAATTGCCACGTTTGGGTCCTTGACCAAGGCCCTTTACCTTCTATGGGGTTGAAATGGTGTCGCTTTGGATAAAAGTGTCTGCTAAATGCTGGAAATGTAAATTGTTCTAATTAAGAATAAACAAGATATTTGAAGCCATTACAAGTTAATGGCCTTGAGCCAGGGGCCCGACATTGGCAACTTGGCAATGATGAGGTTTGGACAGGCAACCTTTGGATTACTAATCAATAACTAGTACTATAACTACTGTACTGATGCTCATGCATCATCGAACCCGTGCACAGGTAACATACATGCATTCTGGCCAGGCATCTCTCTGTATGCCTGTCGGGGGTCCTTACACAGTGTTCCGCCCTCATAATTTTATTAGCAGATGTGTTTCTGCTGCAGGCGCTGCCAGTTATGCCAGTTGCCCACTAGCGACTGGTAGCGATTCCGAGAAATTCAGAAATTGCTTTAAAGCAAAATAAATAAAAAAAAACCTCCACATTAAATTCTGTTAAAGTCAGAACTGTGTTAGCAGTAAGAGACTAAGGATGAACAGGATTAGCTAAGGAAGCCAAACCTGGGTAATTAAGAAGACTTCTCGTAACCTTGGCTGTGATCACAGCTTGGAGAGAAAGTCTCATGTTTAAGAAGCTTACCGAGCTCGACGTCTTATACACTGATGCTATAAACGCCTCAGTAACTCTGAAAGGTTGAACGGGAGGATGAAACCTTTTCCGCCACGACGTTTACTTGTCTTCTCTGTCTACGGCATCTGAGTGGAAAAAAAGCTCGGCAGCATCTCTCGCCCGGGTACATAATTAAAGCCCCGCTTAAGCAGCAGCGGGCGAACTTTGCATGGGATTAGCCTGTCGTGCTGACTTGCAGGAGGATGGTCGTGCGCCATGTCGTGGACAAGAAGCACAAAATGCAAATCAAAATCTCAAACAAAGTATGGGGTTCTGCTATTGCTTGGATTAAAGGGTTCAATAAATAAATAAATAATGTTCTCAATATAATAAAACATCTTTTGAGGACATAGTAGTCGATATAGTGTGCACATTACTACGGTATTTATTAAGGTTTAACGATGCACGGTTTTCAAATCGCTAGTCATGTTTAATAAATCAATAATCACTTTAAACAGCAGAGGGCGATGTTGCTGATCACTAAGTTGCCAAAGTACGTTTCATTCGAAGTTTTTGTACCTAATGCAGCCCTAATGGGACTCTCTTTATACCCAGACACGTTGGGTCATAATGCAGCGCACAGATACGAACTAGTGGTGACTTTAAGAAATGCTCGACTTCTATTAGAATGTAAAATATTTACAATCATGTTGCCATTTCATCGTCTACGAATGTATTAGAACACGTTCGTCTTGACGACGAATCGGCTTCCCATACCCGTAGCGCTTTAATACATTTAACAGAATAATAAACCGCGTGTTTGTAGCTGTGCGTAGTATTAAATAGACACTTCGACTGGCGAAGTATAAATACTGACCGAGTCCGAGTTTCTACTTAATTACATAAGACTTCATAAAGCTGCTAATGGACTGTAATGACGTATTAATTCAACCCAACAGTCGTCACGCCGATGGCCGGAGAGAACTATTCTTTTATTATTTATGTCTAATACCTTCGATTTGTCTACACTATCTATTAGATTTTGGCCTCATTTAGCAAAGCAATTTAAGTTTTTAATGTTTGATTTAACTGCTCTCCGTACCGAAATGGAATTCTTCAGATGATGAACTTCATTCGTCTTCATCTAGATTCATGTGATATTCACGATTATGATGACGACTTTTTCTTTCTTACGAATTCTTTCCATTTTAACTAAAAAGTGACATGAAAGAAATTCACTTGACATCACGTATTTTAAATGCTGGGATTAGTTTCATTTAAAAAGAAAATAAAAAGAAACAAAGAAAATTAAAGAACATGAGAGATGAGAGCGGCGTGAGTTAAAACATCGAGGCAAACAGATTTAAAACAAATGTTTATGCAAGTTTATATTTACTGATGCCTTTTCTCCAAAGCAAATTGCGGTTACTGTACAGTCTGAGCAATTGAAGGTTAAGGGCCTTTGCTCAAGGGCCCAAAAGTGATAATTTGGCAGCAGTGTTTGGTCTTGTAATGGTGTCCAATTTATCAAAGTTACCAAAGATCTCATGCTCATTCTCCATCTAGTAGCCTGGTCATTTTTATTTTGACCCACTTTTTTGTCCACGATTTTTATCATTACAAGATGCTGGCAGTTTTGTAGAGGGTCATGGGTTCATGCCTCACTTTTGTCGAGTTGCCCGCTGCTCGAACATCGTGTACACGTGTAATCGTAAGTTGCTTTGAATAAAAGCGTCTGCTAAATGCTGTGAATGTAAATGTAAAATCTGCTCTCACTGTGGTTAACAAGCTATAACGTAAAGCCTCCACAAGGGGGCAATTGTGTCTAACATCATTTTGTGTTTATGTGCCTGTCTTAATTAGTTTTTTAGGCATCTGGGTGGTGCAATCTTACAGTGTTGGGTCTTGTAAGGGTGTCCACTTGACTGCAAGTCCAGTTTTGTTTATTTAGTCCAGTTGTTGTTTATTGTATTGTTAATTGGAAATGTTAATGAAGCTAGCTTAACTCTCTCTCTCTCTCTCTCTCTCTCTCTCTCTCTCTCTCTCTCACACACACACACGCACACACACACATGCACACACACACACACACACCAATGTGCTGCCATTTCATATTTTCTGTGAACCATACCTAAAAGCGTTGACATTTTTCTACAGAGCTGATAGTAAATAAAACCTTTTTTTTATTAAGTGCAAATGTTCGCATCTCAGCAGAAAGCGCACCATCAAACTCAACAAACTATTATATTAGATAATATTTATATAATAATGTTATATTATATTAAATTTTAATACCTTAGAATTCTTAGATTTCACTACTGAGCTAACACAGTTAGCACATTGCCATTCAAACCAATAGAATGAGGTGGCACAAGGCCTTGGCATTCTAAATAACGTACTGCCGAAAACACTTAAACTTCACTGACATGCCCGGACTTAATAAATACGCCTGTTAACCTTAATACACAGTAAACGTCAATAATAATTCATTAACACGTAAAAACTAATCTGTTTTTGCCCCACATTGGCTACCATGTTTTATTTATTTCTTTTTTGTGCTTTGAATTCTGGAATATTCTTCTCCAATAAATCAATAAGTAATATTAAGATAATAATGCATCTAGGATTTCAGGAGCACACATACGACAATTTAATTGCTTGCTAAGTAAACCCCGACGTTTAAAGCCTCAGGTTTACTGAGATCAGTTCCACCATTCTAGCCTCCTTTGCATGTCCCATATTGGATTGGATTGGACTCCTTATTGTCCAATTTATCACGCTTGCTTTCGTCCGGCCCTGAGAAATATCGGCTCATCGCTGGATGCTCGCATGTGAAGAATATTAAGTAAGTGGCGTCCACATGCATGCCTGGACGAAGCCAAATTGACTTATAAGCTAGATAGAACCAGATTAAATCAAAGAGAATAGATGCAGTTGGATTGTACAATGAAAAGAAAAAGAATTAAAGCGTCGATCTGCTTATTATTTTCATTTGGTCACGACAGGAAGCTCGTCTCCGACAGGCTGATTCTGATGTCGGTTCATTTTCAGGTTAAGTCAATCATCACAGGTCCTGTCTACTCGAATCTTACTTGAAGTCTAAATCCTGATATATATAAAGCAGTTTAAAAAATCTTTTTCTTATTTTACACTTTTATTGCTTTATTGAAGTCCATCAATCGTTCTAACCTACAGTATATAAATGACATCACAATTGTGCAGTAGAAAACAACAAATCACAATCACGGACAATTGGGGATTTGGGACTGTGGGAGGAAGCCAAAGTACCCGGAGTAAACCTACGTGGACACAGCGAGATTAGCCAACCTGGGATTTGAACCCATGACTTGTTGCTTCTGAGATGTCTAAATGGTGGGACCTACATTACCTTGACCCCTAAAATAAACACTTTTTGTTTTGCCAGTGATTAGTGTAGGTCACTGTGCTCAGTGCAACGTTCAGCTGTCCACTGTGATGTCCACTTCTTCTTTTTTTTTTTTTGCTGTGGTCAGATGCCGAGTGGCACAGTGGCAGAAATATGACAGCCTGTGTCACTTTTGAGCGATGGTGAGACGAGGACGCGTCCAGGCTGGATTAAGAGTTTAATGACTGGTAAAATTGTAGCACTTGCATTCAAGGTGACCCCTACTGAGCAGAAGCTGAATCCCGCGGTGGGGTGACTGTAATCTGTCCTATCTCTCTTCCCTAATAGCCGTCACCCACGACTGTGCATCGTCACCAAGGTCCAAGCTGTGCAATTACACCTTTATTGGTATTTGAGAAGACAGCACAATTCATTTACCCACAATCCTCTCTCCAGAGACAGGTGCGGTATGTATAGATCATAGTTACAGATCAGATCAAAGCTACCAAAGATCTCATGCTCATTCTCCATCTAGTAGCCTGGTCATTTTTATTTTGACCCACTTTTTTGTCCACGATTTTTATCATTACAAGATGCTGGCAGTTTTGTAGAGGGTCATGGGTTCATGCCTCACTTTTGTCGAGTTGCCCGCTGCTCGAACATCGTGTACACGTGTAATCGTAAGTTGCTTTGAATAAAAGCGTCTGCTAAATGCTGTGAATGTAAATGTAAAATCTGCTCTCACTGTGGTTAACAAGCTGTAACGTAAAGCCTCCACAAGGGGGCAATTGCATACATCATTATTTTGTGTTTATGTGCCTGTCTTAAGAGTTTTTTAGGCATCTGGGTCGTGCCATCTTAAGGTTCGATTGTAATTTTATACATATCGTCAGAGAAAGACTAAAACAAACATTCTGTTTGCATTTTTCCGTGTGTGTGTGTGTTTCGCTCTCTCTGTGTGTGTGTGTGTGTGTGTGTGTGTGTGTGTGTGTGTGTGTCACACATCTCAGGAGCTGGTGTGAACTGAGCGGTTGGCTTGAATAGCAGCGCATCTGTTGTGTAAGGTGTGTGTATGTGTGTGTGTGTGATGGACGACTGATTGAATGCTTCACTTTCTGTGTGAACTGACCTTCGTTTATTGCACAAGTACCTAAGCCACTAGAAAGCTCTAGAAATCAGTGCATTGTAGTGCCGGACCCAAGTCTGGATAAATAGGAAGGTGGTGTATCTGGCATGCAACTGAGTTTTGGTCTTAGTTATAATTTTGGGGGTAGGTTCCTAAGCATTAGTGGATACCGGGAGTGACAACTGAGGGCTGAGGTTTGCACCCAGAGCCGGTCTTGACACCATTAGCCTGGGTGATGCATTAAAGTTTTGTTCGGCCTGTAATTTGTTTTCTCTGTCAGGGTGATGGATGTCTTGTTCAACAGCACTTCCTGAACGCGTTACGGTTAATAAATAAATAATGTCAGGAAGGGAAAAAAAAACAACAGCTCCAGGACATTACTAACTATGCTCAAAAATGTTCGAAACAAACAAGCAAACAAACAAAAAGCAGATCAGGATATTGATTCCAGAGCCGAACTGGTACGGACGAGGGTTTGACTGCTGCAGGTAATTAAAGGCGAGAAGGTAATTTAGAGGAGGATGGAGAGGACATGATGTGAACGAGCTGCTCTGGATGTGTGTGTGTGAGTGTGTGTCAGTGTGCCAGTGTGTGTGCTTGAGAGTGAACGAGAGGTGTGTTGTGCCAAGGGTATTTATCACCTGCCACTCTGACTGGGTACACATGGCACCTCACCTTCACAGCACCTTAAGTGTCACAAATCTCTTGCTTCACTTTTCCTTTCTCACCGACCAGCGTTCATTGACATTCCTCTCAGACTAACACTGTTTATATCAGAATCTGAATATCTTTATTGTCCTTAAACCAGGTATAACGAAAATAAAGGTGCGATACTCTATGGCAGGGGGGGGGGGGGGTCCACAAACATTTTATCCAAAGGGTCAGATGAGGGCCGGGCAGCAGATGAAAAAGAAAACGTTTCAATATAAAGTATAGATGAGGTTTCTAGTTATGTATTTCTAATCTATAATTTGAATTCTACTACTTTATCCAGTGTTTCTCCAAACTTCATGAGCTTAATCTATTAACTGTATTAACAAATAATTTCTCTTAAATTTTATGTTGTTATACAAGAATTGTGATCGTAACATCATAACATTATGCAAGGTCGTTTTGGCCTCTCATACTGTGACTGATAAATCACAGTGTGGGGGTCGGTCTTGTAAAACTAACTTTCCCAATGTGTCATTTCATTTTTCGGTCTGTGGGTGGCGCGTGAAATTCGCTGCGGCCTCTCTCCCTGTAGGAGAGGAACGCATTTCAGATCTTGTAATATAGATTTGACAA
>JAOUQU010349539.1:0-12543 GCA_028566735.1 Ammoglanis amapaensis
TTTTCTTTCCTGCGACTAATCGACCAATGGAATTTGTCCGACTAGTAATTTTTTCGGTCGACCAACGATTAATCGATGAATCGCGGTCAGCCCTAATTTATACACATTTTTGTGTATACTAAAATGTGGTACGCTTATGTTTTATCCAATTGTAATGCAAAAGAAGTAACACACGTGAACACAAAATGCTAATAGTTCCATCTTTTAAAAAGAATTTGTGTCCCATGTGAATAGTTAATAGTACCCGAACCTAAAAACTGGTTGAGCCACGCTTGTCACTAGTAATGGCAATCAGTTGCTTGTGATAAGATTCTGATACCCTAGGACACAAATTGTCTGTTACAGTAACCCCTTGCATTTACTTTTTTTTGCTTTTGTGTGTAAAACTTTCAAGTAGTTTTTAGATTTGCATTATTTCTAGTAAATTTTCCTGTTTTTGTGCGTCATCATCCTCATAGGAAAGGCCATGGTCCCCAGCCTCCTCCAGTTCACCGCACAGTTCTGGTACCTCAGGCGAAAGTGGCGTGGGAGTTGGTGCCAGTTCTAACATGGCAGCAAGCTGGGGTGATGGCTCTTCAGACCTCCACACCATTCATACCTTTGTGCAGAAAGCTCGGGCCAGCAAGAATGTGAAAAGCATGCAGCACCTGCCCTCTGACAGCACCTTGCTGGACAAAATGAGGCTTAATGACTCTCTTTACAAAAGCCAAGCGGCTGGCAAAGCTGAACGCAAAAAGGACAAAAAGAAACGTCTATCTATCGGCTCAGGTGCAGGGGACAGCAGCAGTAGTGGCGGTGAGAAACGAGCCAGAATCAAACGCAGCAAAAATCCCAAACAATCCAAAGCCCTTAAGAAGCTTAAGAGCTCGGCACCAAGTGAGACAGACTCTGAGACTGGCCTCGGCCAGGGAGATGAGCTCACCGGTCAGCCAGCGGCTTCGCTACGAGGCCTGCAGTCCCAGAGAACAAACCTGGTGAAACCTGAACGAGACGAAGCTAGCCGAGATGCAGAAATGAGCTCCAGTGAAGGGGAGACGTGGATTGCAGATGAGGACATCATGGTGGAATCAGGTGAGTGGACTTGCCTTGGTGAGGGAAAGGAAATTATTGATAAAGAATTTTTCATGGCAGGGTGGACAGCTAGTATGGTTGACAGCTCACCACAATGAACAGGGAGCACAGTAGATGTCTTAGTGTTGGACATGGTGCTTTTTCAATTCTGCAACGTTCTTTGTACTGAGAGCATGAAACGTTTGTTTGTCTTGGTGAATTATGGTGAATTCATGCATAATGTCCAAATTACCTTCTATATAGTATATTACCTTCCAACAGATTTGTGCCATGTTATTTCTAGAGGGTCAAAAATATGTGTCTGTTAAATAATTAATTGCATTCAATGTCTACCAAGTCGTATAGTCTTTTAAATGTCTTAAACTGTTTATCAATATAAGTACATTATCCCTTAAATCTTCAGTTATATTAACAAACATGCATAATAGACAACACAATAGTCCTGTACTGCACATAAAACACTGTACATACATACACTGTAATACAGTTCTTTTTTTTTTTCCTCGCTACTGGTTATTTGGAGCCAATTTGATGTTGTTTTACAACATACAAAGAAAGCACAGCTCATTAAGCAAAGGCAGTTAGCATCATGCCATTTCAACCCATGGGATGTGGTAAAATGTCAGATTACTGCAAATTACTTAAAAATAAATACACAACAAATTTTTAACCACAAACCAATTTTAACCCAAAATTTGATTACACATCAGAAGCAAAAAGACCACCAATCTCTTTGGCATACCATGTGTTGTCCTGTCTTTTTTCTAATTACATAGCTTAGCCCGCATCATCTAGGAAGCACCACATATCACTAATAGTCTGATTACCAAAATATTAAATAGACCCTGCATAGCTGATTGCCTCAGTCACTGGATTAAGTTAATGCTGTGCACCTTCTTTTCGAGTCTGTTCCAAGGTTTGAACTGATGGAACTGTGTCATAATAAAGAACCATGCTGCTGCGAACACTCAAGCCAATTAGACTTGATTACAACGGCTCTGTAATGTTGTATACTGTTATCTCTTTAATAGTGTATGATATGTAAATGTGTTCGTTTTCTCAATTATTTTTTTAGTTGTTGAATGTAGGGCAGGAATACTTTGTTACATTGTTTGTATGTAGGACTCTTGAGTGGATCCAATAGTGTGTGTGTCTTTTTTGTTTTAATAGCTTTATATTAATGTGGATTGACTTCTAACTCTATATTTTTGCCATTTAGGTGATGACTCTTGGGACTTAATCACCTGTTACTGTGGGAAACCCTTTGCAGGACGCCCCATGATTGAGTGCAACCAGTGCAGCATATGGGTTCATCTGTCGTGTGCTAAAATCAAGAAGTCTAATGTCCCAGACATATTTTACTGTCATAAATGTCGGGAAGCAAGACGGTCGAGCTATAAAAAAGACAGTTAGAGAAGTACCACAGAAGCTCGGAGGAATCATGTCCTTCGCTTTGTCTATCCAGTGTGACAAGAACAGTTTTTCTTGGAGAATGTTTTCTCTGGTTAATGGTTCTGGTTGGTTCTCCTTCTACACAGCACAGTTCTTTACACATTTGACAATCAAAGCTTGTTTATAACTCTATGATTTCTTCATATAGGTAGACAAACCTTTTCACAAGCCTTTATTCCTCAAAGTAATCTTGTACGTTTAATGTATGTATTTGATAAGCTTAGACCCTGTTTGCATTTGTCTTGCATCACTGTTCATCTCACCTGGTAACAATTTCAGTAATGATGAGAAAGAAACCTCAGCATTCAAAAGTAAAACATTTATTAACAAACTATAATAACTAAAAAAATAAGAAAATAAATACAACTTTTTGGTAACGCAGACATCAAATCTATTGTTGATTTTTCATGCAAAGAAAAGCTAACAGGCTTTTGGTGCTATTATATTTCATTGGTTTCAGCTAAATGAGCTCCTAAAACAAATATTTAGCATTTAGTGTAGTGTTAATAAATGTTTTCCTATTTAGTATATTTGCATTACTATAAATGCACTAAGATTAATAAAATGGCAGAGGGTACAATGCTTTAAAACTCATTTTCTGTTACCACGAGTCTTCTAAAAAAAATGGATAATTTAATATTTCACAGTGAGTCTTTACGATGTGTGTGTATATATTTACTAGAAATGTTCCATCACACACCTTTTTCAACGGCTGGGTTGAACGGAAATATATGGTTAATTTAATACATCAGCAGTAGTTTGGCCCTTCTGGCTTTTGTGATCAGAGACAGAAGTTAATATTCATTTGTTTAGTGGATGCAAGTATGGTGAATACATAGACAAATCAGAGCTCTGTATATTCTTTTGGTTCTTATATGGTTACTAATATGGTAAAGGGTTTATTGCTTTCAGGTTAATTATTACCTAAAATATATACATGCATATTCTCCCAAATTACAGAAATAATTAATTTACCCATATGGCTGGTTTGACAGCATTCTAATAGATATGAGACAAAAACTGTTTGAAAACATTTACCTTACCTAGTTAGAACTTCATTCCTGGACTAAGCTACTATTGTGGTTTATTTTTTTATTTTTGTTTTGTTTGAGAATGGGCCTGTTGGAAATGCAGCCAATGTATTGACATACTTGTATAGTTGAATCATTGGCTGTGTGGAATTAGTGGAAAGCATACCGACTTTACTAACACCCAGTAAATCATTGTTTGGTTAGCATCATGGTCTTTCTTTGGTTTGTTTTTGCCCGAAAGTCTCCGTGTTCTGATTAAAGGTATTCTACATTACTGATTTTTCCATCTATTTTGAAGTTACAAGAAATTACTTTCTTGAGGTACTCAAATGTGTAGTAAGTTTAAATTCAACTTCCTCGTGTAGGAATTTGACAACCACGTTGATCAAATTGTTTAAAATTAGAACAGCATAATACCATATGTTCTATGCTTAGTATTTTGCATTGACCTTAATGAGGGATTACAACCACCATCTTGGTGAAGGCTAATTTATGCGCAATGAAGTAACTATGCTTTATCTGCATACAATACGAGACAAAATATGTAAACAGGGTCTTCAAGGCTTAGGTTTGTCTATCCACGTATTGCTTTGTGTACAGGTTTCAATTGTTTAACTCATCATTTGTGTCATACTTGTAGTTACACTTGTACTTGTAAGTTAACTTTTGATTTTTGTGATACATGATATGAACTGGTATTCTTAAAGTTCATGCCGCTTTTTATCTCAGTTTATGATCATGGCAATCCTGTTAATAACTAGCACTTAGCTCTTAACTTTAGATCGCTGGGTGCTTACTCAGAACTTCACATGTTGATTTACTTTGTTAGATGAATCCAAATGATTCTACTTTGGTTATGTGTTCTTCATTTAGCCACATGATGTTCAGACTGAAATATTTGCATTTTCTGCAGTTGTGTTGCATTGTGAATTCACTTTTTTGGTTATTTACCTCTGAAAAAAGTGAGTTTTAAGGCTTTGAGTGATATTTAAGAGCTTTGCAACTGCCAGCTGGGTGTTAATGTTTACTCAACACCCCATGTTCATTTTTGTAATTTGTGTTTTTTTTCTCTGATAAGCTTAATGGTCTTGTAATCCCATAATCTAGAGCTGGCAAAGATCATGGATATTAGACATTACAATGAAAGTAGGTTGGAGAACAAATCTTTGTCTCTCTCTGTGTACAGAAAGTTAGTGCTGCAGGTTTTGTGGCATATTTTGTTTCTAATATCTTATTTCTTTTTGTTTCTTGTTGAGGTTGGGGGTTCTAGTTTCCCAAACGTAGACCTACATACCGTTAATGTTTTACTCTGTAAATATTATCTTTTGAGAACTGTACATACATAGAAACAAAGAGAAAAGCGAAGCAAATGTTATATTTTTGGCATCTGTTTTCTTTAAATGTACCTAAAGAAATAAAAGCTTTTCTTTATTGAGAATCCTACTTGATGTTGATGTGGGGGGGGGTTTTGTCACCAAGAGCTCGTGTGGTCGTATAAACATTTTGTATTTTATTTTTTAATTGCCATGCATGCAATTGCATTGAAAAATTCAAATGTTTTTCTCATTGTAACAACAAAAAGGTACTTCCTATGTGGTTTGCTTGTGCCTGCATCAGACGAGTTTACATGCAGATCAGCCTTGGAATCCTTATCCAAACATCAACCTGTGGGAATGCACTAACCAAGAACCCATTGAAGTATAGGTCAAAATTGGCGATACACTGAAAAACAAATTTACTAACCAACCAGGCACTAATGAGAGTGCAGGGGTTGCACCAAGAAACACAAAATGAGTTCAATGGAGGGGCTAACATGGAAACGAAAAGATGACCAAAAACAAATGAAGGTGTAGCAGATGAACTTACATTTTTGGCATTAGTTTAGGGCCTTGTTCAAGGGCCTATCAGTGGCAAACTGATCTATAGCCCAAAACTTTAAATACTGAAGTGTCACTGCCCCAATCAACTTCATTGGGAGACGGTTCATCAGTAACTGAGACTTATTCTTTGGAATCTCTTTCAATTATTTGAGAATGATAAATGATATCGAAAAATCTGTCAACTACATAAATCCACAAATAATCTTGCTAAATTTTGTATTCTGCATTGAGCTTTTTTTTGTTTAAAGTTGACAACGGGACCAAGGCATGCATAAGCAGAGGAACACTAATTAGTGCCGAAGGGTTAAGGCAAGCGTCACTGATATATAACACTACCATATACCAGTAAACCCACTAGAAAAGCATTATCTTAAGCAAGATATTATTCATCAGGTAACTTTCAGCAGATGGCAGTCAAATAAACTTGATTAGCTACAAATTATATTCCAATAATGTTAGCTAATTTTTGGTTTGTAGCTAATAACCAATCACGACATTGAATTTATGTCAGGTTTTTAACATTAAACAGCATTTAAGAGCTATAACAACGTTGTTTTATATCAATTAAAATTGTCATCAATTAAAACCCACCAAAAAAAAACACAAATCCATGTTGATTTAGAAAGTTGGGAGTATTTGGCTACATGGGTGTAAATGGTACCGTGATATTACATCACGAAAGAGCATTTAAGTAGAAGCTTGCAATAGTGCTGTTGCAGATGCTAAATATAAATATCTGTTTTATGATTGCAATTTTTTTTACCCTATTTTGACTTTTAGAAACTACTTCAGGTAATTAAAGGCAGCAGGCAGAAAGTTTTCCTTTACGTTTATTGTCGATCAATAATGAGCTTAGAACTTACAAAGTGTAGTCCAGTGTACACACCACTAGATGGCGCATATTAAATAGAAATAAATAAGGCAACTTTCAAATTATATGTAAAAAAAAAAAAACAAGAAAAAATGTATATACATTATTCTGGATACATATTAAACCTGATCCTAGAGTGCTTTATTATAACACTTATTAGCTGAGTTTAAGACTAGACTTAATGTGCGTCTTTACAATAAGCGCAGATTTGTGTCCCATGATGACGACGTTAGTTGTACTATTCTCTCCATTCCTCTGGCTCCTCCTGAAACAAAGATGAAAGATATAATTAAAAAAAGAACTTTTCCTATTTAAAAGTTACAATTCCGTTTCCAGTATTTTGCTGATATGTGCACTATAGAATAAACCACAAGTGAACACACATGTTAGAATTTACAGTAAGACCATTGGTGGCATCCAAACTTATTAACACTTATATTTTGTATAATACATTTACAAACATTCAAATTTACATTCTTTACATTGATTTTAATACGTCCGGGATGTTTACCTTTCTGTTTCTATTCGACAAATACGAACTGCCAATCCGGTCTAATGGTACAGTTACTCTTAATCTGCAGAAAAAGAAGACTAGTTAATTAAAAATGTAAAATATACATTTTTGCTTTGGCTACCTGCAAATTGGCTCATAAATTCAACCCAAACCCTTGTTTTGATTTAAAAGTCTTTGTGTGTATTGTAATGTTACTTATTTCCCCACCTCTTGTCTTTGTTCTTGTGGCGGTGTGAGTTGGTGAGAGGAGGTGAAATGCGTTCCACAACAGGAGAAAAGGAGAAGGATGACCGAGCCGGACTGGGCTCCCAGTCACGTGTCATTTCTCCTCCGTTATCAGGAACGAGCTCCAGCAGATCCGAAAGTTCCAACAGTTGAGGAGAAACATCTCGTTCTAACTTATGAGTGCTCTAAATAGACAAGAACAAGTATTAGTAACGATTATTATACCATTTAGTAGAAATACAATGATTAATGAATACTAATTTGTTAGAATAAACTCTACATAATTAATATTTCTTTTATCAGGAAGATTTCCCAGGATGCTGAGTTTCTACATAAATGTGGGTATAGACGGCAATCAGAGCTTAAATCTAAACGAAAAAAATCTTTAATGATTATTCTTTTAATTTTAAACGTTTTTGTTCTCAAATCTCAAAAACGCACACAGCCAATGTAAAGTTATCATGGAAAATACACTTAAAAGACCCAAAAAAAACATGTGTAACCCTAACAAACCCAACAAAGACCAAGAGTTTGGGTTGTCAACATTTGTTAAACGTATTTTAAACATTTTTTTACGCCTTTGTTGGCCTTTGTTTGTAAGAAGAGTTATTACATTACCAACAACCCATTTACTTAGACCACTGGCGTAATTTACACGGGGGTTAGGGGGGTTATGACCCCCCCAATGATTTGATCCAGTCATTGTAAACCCCCCAATAAAAGGACATCATTTCAGCATAACCCCCCCAATGTTAGACCTAAAGTTACGCCCTTGGTTGTACTATAATTATCATTATCATTGTTGTTGTTGATCACTATGTTGTTATTTTAAAACGTTGGTTAATGCACATTCTTTTTTATAAGGATAGAAAGCTTATGAATAATAGAAACTATTAATAAATAACAATAATACCAACAAAACACTGAAGAATATTATTATTGCTATTGGTGCATTATTTGCATACTATTGTTGGCTCCTCCTTCGATCTATAAATGTCTGCACAGCGATCTGCCGACTGCAGCTGTTGATTTCGTTACCCGGAATGTCTGTCAGAAACAGAACAAATAGAATAAACATGTTTACAGCCAGTTAGAAAAGCAATAAAGGGGTAACATCGGGGGTTGCACAATGTTTTTGTAGGATATCGTGTTGTTTGTTTTGATTTTTTGGAACACGCTGGATTTCTGGCTCCTTTCTACATTGGTTAGGTTAGATTTTGAGGATGGCGTTTGCGATGCTGGGGTCGATGGCGACTCACCTGGCGTATTCCGAACACGCCATGTTATCTGAGGATGAGGAGACACGCAGTGAGAGTGACGGCAGTTCGGAGCAGAGTTACGGTTGTCGTTCGGAGAAGCGCAGGCGCAGTGTGAGGAAAACCACGGTCGGCGGGGTTCTCATCGTTAAACAGCGGAACGCAGCAAACGCACGGGAACGGGACCGCACACAGAGCGTCAACACCGCCTTCACTGCACTCCGGACTCTCATCCCTACAGAACCAGTGGACAGAAAACTGTCCAAGATCGAGACCCTGCGCTTGGCCTCTAGTTACATCTCTCACCTGGCTAATGTGCTGCTGATAGGAGAATGCGGAGAGGACGCACAGCCGTGTTTAAACGCAGTATGCAGTGCGCAGGGAGAACCTGGAGGCAAACAACCCCGCACCATCTGCACCTTCTGCCTCAGTAACCAGAGGAAAGGGGTAGGAATCGCACAGATATAATAACCAACAGCAATCCATTTCTACGTCTATAGTTCAATGTATGAACAGAATATAAATATCTAGACATATGCAACCAGTTCTCATGAAGTATCTAAAAATTACCCAAACTTATTATTAAACTTCCAACATTAAAGCTAATTGTCTTTACTCATGCCTAACATGCAACAGAGTATCAGCACAAATTAAATTATGAATCCCACATAACCCACGATAAATGCATTACATTACACAGAAGAACTATGTTTGGTTCAATTCAAGATATTTGGCCTTTGAGCATTTTAATGAAGCATGTGACAAAACATAAGCTTAAATATTATATACTTATATATCTCCTGATGTTAAACCCCTTTGCCATTTCTCTCATATCATTGACATATCTCTGATGATACTAAGCTCTTTCATTTAAATGAACCAAAGCCAACATCAAAGCTAATTTATAGAAAGCTAAAAAATAAAATATTTTAGAAAGTGCCATAAAAACGGTCACAATTATATTTAGAAGACCATAAACCCAAGTTGTTTAATTATTCAACGCCTTAAATTTAACTTTATTTAGCTTTTCATTCATAATCCATGCTTATGCAGTTTTGTTGTTTTTCTTTTACCTACTTTGGTTATTGCATTGACACAATGTATTATTCTTATTACTTGTTACTTATTTCTTATTGCAGTGCCAGTGTTAATGTGGACTGTATTCTTGATCCTCATTTTTTCATTATCAGGTGAAGGATGGGAGAGACTGTCTCAGGATGCGTGGAATCAGTGCACTACGGATGAGTCGTCGGTAGCAATAAGAAGGACGGTGGCTGAACTCAGGGAGCACAAAAAGTTATTCATGGGAAAAAGGACAGACAGCAAGAAAGAGAGACAGGAAGAGAAACATGAAGTATGAAAGGCACATTTAGAAAAAACATCTGGAGAGAGGTGTTGGTGAGTTTGCGCTGGGCCACGCAGAGACTCAGAACTCAGAAGAGATGCAGGAAACAACTCTTTATTTGAATATTTTTGTTCTTTTTTATTGAACATTTTAATGCAGTGCATAAAAGGTTGTGATTATTCTATGAAGAATTGATGGATTTTTGTATAAAGCCCATTTGTACAAGGTTTGTATTTCACAATGGCAAAATAAAGTATATTTTTATCATATTGAAATGTTTTTCTTTTTTTGTAAATACCAAAACTAAATGTTTTTTACATTGTTAATATATAGATAGAGGGTATACATTTATATTTTACTTTTGGTACATGGGTGCGCTAGCTACTACTGTGGTGTGTGCATGTGTGTGGCAGTAGTCAACGGACACTAGAACACCAGCTATGATATTAGCTAACATTTCATTCCGAAATAATGGGCATAAGTATAGATTTACAAGCTCTTCTTTCCCCTAGTCTTACATCTATTCCACCTTTTTGGGAGACCTTCACACTTAATATATTTGTGTTCATTTATGACCTTAGTCAACAAGGCATTAATGTCTCAAGGTCTGACAGTGTAATTAAATGAGAACGATTGTCTCACAACAGAAATTCAAATTAATCCCACATATGCTCAGCATAGGGATACCATAGTTCCAACTGGTCCTCCAACGGTTGACTGGTAAACAGAGACAAAATAACATTTTGCATTATATGTGACCATATTACAGTCAAACTCAGATTACAACAAAAATTATAATTATTAAAAACAGTCATTGAATGTAACTTAAAAGAGCCTAATGGAAATAATTTCTTCAGAACAATCTGTCTTTTTGGTCATTGGGTTTATTAATGACTTATTCATCACACCCTTAAGAGTATTCATCCATCTTTTTTAGTAGTCTGCCAATTTTTTTTAACTGCATATTTTACTTCTAAGTCAAATTGTATCATCCAATGAATTGTACTTTCTCAAAGCATGTGCAACATGAGATTCCTAGTCTGCTGGGTTTGATTTGTTGGATAAACCAGTTGTCTCTACTTTCCATCCAAGAAAAGTCATTGCTTACAGTAAATGTTAAAATTTTTATATGAAAAATTGTTATATATAAATGACAACTGTGAACACTGTAGTTTAAATATTTTGACATGGTTTCTTTAAATATTAAAGTTAAGTCCCATCGTTATTATTGAGATGTTAATTGTTTATTACATGGAGCATATTTTCCACCAAAAGGCATATTCTTTCTAGCATGTTCATTCAGGGCATCTGGGCCTTGTCGTTTACTGTGTATATCTCATATGAAAATATTTACCAAATAATTACATCATACAGTTTTACTGTATATTGATATTCTGTTTGATTAACTAATTTAATTTTAATTTAAAAACAAGCAAGACAACATTAGTCATGCCAGTCTCAAATCGTCATCTGGTAGGTGAAACAGGAAATATCAAATTCACATTTGGGTAAAAATATAAATATGTGTTAAAGATGTTTTTAATCTTTTGTCTATTCTTTAGTTTTATGTCTATATATAAAAAATAAAGGCATTCTATTCTATTTGGTAGTTATGAATCCAAACATAAAAATGTTCTTCCACTTCACTTTTGTAAAGAAGAGATTAAAATTATAAGTGAACAAAGTTCCACTGACTTTCAGTGCTAAACAATTTGACAGTGAAGACAGGCCGTTTACCACCCTACTAATTATGGAGTACAAAGGGGTCAGAATGTCTTCCGCACTAACACAAATGTTTTCTGTGACTGGGGAGTTTCTTGCTCTCCTTAAATCAGCAGAAAGGATTTCCCCTGATGCCCACTGGTCTGACTCGGAAGAGGTTGTTTAGTGTGGTGCCAGCAGCAGTTCTGGAAGAGACTATAGCAGTGGGCACAAAGGTGAAAAACAGGAAAGGAACTGTTAAACTTCCTCTGCTTTGGGGGTACTAGGATTAGCAGGTCTAGATCTGCCTGCCAAATTTAGAAAACTGAGGAGTAATACTGAGGAGGATAAAGAAGAGACCCGCCGGAAAACCAACACTTATATGTATAAACATTGCATTACCTGTTTATATAAATGTGACATTAGGTTCATAATTAAAATTATAAACATAATCAAACAAACTTAATAAATAGCTCAGATAGCTTATATAGTTATCTAAGTGCCAACCCAGCTAAAATGAGCAGTTTTATAATTATTATAGTGTGAAAAATGTTCATTGTACTGTACATTTGTATTTGTATATATGATGAAGGCATTCCCTTTGAAAAGCTAACATTAGGTAAACATACAAGCATAAAGGGAATGTCAAGAAAATAGCAAAATGCATGGCTAAAAAAACAGTAAGTAGATAGATAATTTGACACGCACATTTGACACACATTTTTACAGACACAATGGCATATCAAATAACATTTTATTATGTGCATTTACAGGAAAATGTCTTTGTAATAGTCAAATGTTAATCACCTATGCTTTTTATTATCTTATCATAGTTTTAAAGCCAGGCTCTGGAACGGTACTACAGTTCCCTGGTTTGTGCATCATAGTTTCCTTGAAAGCATGAGGCAAACAAGGTATTTAACATAGCTACTATGAGATAGCAAACCGTGAAACATCACATGCATCTGATTTCATAGATTTCATAGTACACTTACTTCCCCTAAAATCAATTTATACACACCACACAGTCAGAATAATGTTAACACTTTCAAAAAGACTATAAAAACAAAATGGGTTATAAATTCTAGTGAATCTTTTTTTAATAGTTTAAACCTGGGGTGTCAAACGTACGGCCCGCAGGATAAATCTGAAAGTGAAAAATAGCAGTGAGACAGGAACTGGATTTTTTTTTTTATA
>JAOUQU010349647.1:0-12542 GCA_028566735.1 Ammoglanis amapaensis
ATAGATAGATAGATAGATATAGGACGACTATTTGATTATAGTATTATTATTAATAATATTAATAATTTTAATACTAACAACAACAAAAACAATATGCCCTATTGTATCACTTTAATGAGTATTTTCTATATTATTTTCTATATTATTATTATTATTATTATTATTATTATTATTATTATTATTATTATAAGTAATAGTGGGAGAAGTGGTAGTAATAGTATTGGTTTGTATTATCATTAGTATTATGGTACTTTATTGATTTTTCAAAACCGGTATATTATTATTTCACAAATTATAATTAAACAGGTAATAGCTGCAAGGAACCCACTTCCAGCCAATCAGACGTAGCCCTGATCAGACATGTCCAATCACATTTGTGTAAAAGCCGGTCAGGCCGATAGCACGACTGAGACTGAGAGATTTACAGTAGAACAAGTGGTCACATGTCCACACTGTCCTCGTACCTGACTGCAGAACTTTAATGAATTGTGTGTGTGTGTGTGTGTGTGTGTGTGTGTGTGTGTGTGTGTGTGTCATATGTTTACGTAAAAGCGCATCCTTATTATAGTGGACGCAAATAGCTCGGATGGAGCCAGACACTCCATCTGTGTTCCTATAATCCCCCCCCAGACGATTAAGAAGAGCTCGGCTTCACGTGATCAGCTCGGACAAGTTTTACACTACTTGCAATGTCTACACAACTTTCTTATGACTATGCAACGGGCTATGACATGTTTTAAGCACATGGCTGCTCAATGAGACCTTGGTTTCATGCCTCAATCATTGTACAGCCATCCTTTTATTTTGAAATCTAATTAAAAGGAATATTATTGGATATTTTGTATGAAAACACCCCTCTACACTCTTCTTGCATTCACACATGTGGTCAAGGTCGTGTATGCACCGTGAAGAAATTTACTGATACAATGCTAGCTAGAAGGGCATGGATTTTCTGAGGTTCTGTCACGTTCTTGGTGAACAACTGACGATTTTAAATAACCGATCCTAAACGAAACATAGTAAACATCAAGGCACCGCCATATGTCCAGAGCAACTACTTAATTACAACCCGCGGGCACGCCATCGTTTTAGTGTCTATCGTGCTCTCCCTTGTGATGGGGCATCGATTTAATACAGAAGAATAAATCGGCCTTTACGCTAACTAATTAAAAACAGGCATTGCTCAAGAACAGCTCAAATGTTAAAATTTGAGAGGACATAACATGGCATAACATGGGTTACCGTTTGACTCAGTTCTTTCCACAAGGTCCTAATGCCCCACACACACCGATACTGATGATGGAAGATTCACAACTTCTTAGTTAAAGGCCCAACAATGGCAGGCGGACGGTTTTGGGACTTAATCCAGCAGCGTTTTTTGATTTCCGAATTGTTTTCATGATTAAATCGAGAGAACAAAAGTTCAGCACGGATCGCCTGGCATCAGATCGGGTCTCTCTGATCGATTTTCTCTCGGGCGGCTGACCTGCTGTACAATAATTAATTTGATGTGATCAATACATCATGTTTCTGATCCCCGAGTTATACGACTCAATCAGGATGCATTCTAACCTTACATGCTCTTGTATACAATAAAACATAAAATGATTATGGGCTAAGTGGCTAATAGGAATACAGGTAGACGTTAAGATGCTCTTGTTGCCTTGGCGCAACATACCGTGTTACGTTTCTCATCTTATTTACTTCGGTGTTTGGGCACTGACCCTTAAGTAAGTTTAACTCGCTCATCGATTAGTATCTGGTGCGGGTTCATGTACAGTATCTGTACGCTCGGGGGTGAGTGGTATTGAGTTGTCATGTGACCCGACTTCCCCTCGGTCTTTCTGATGTCAGAACGATCGCACGGTCCACGCTAATCAATCAAGAGTTCTAAATCCAAAACTTGGCTTGCAAAGACAGATAATCCATGATGGTCTTTCTTCCTACAGTCCAAAGATATGCAGCCTGGTTAATTAGAGGTACTGAAGTTGTCATGAGTTTGTATGTAGAGACTGTGTAGCCTAGTGGGTAGAGCGTTGGGCTAGGAACCCAAAAGTTGGGGATTCAAATCCAGGCTACACGGCCACTGCTGGGTCCTTGAGCAAGACCCTTAACCCTGTCTGCTCCAGGGGCGCCGTGCGTTGGCTGACCCTGCGCTCTGACCCCAACTTCCAGACAATATGGGATATGCGAAGAGAAACATTTCGTTGTACTGTACACCTGTATATGTGTAATGACAAATAAAATTTGAAAAATATTCTTCGTCCAGTCCCAAAAACACTAATAGCAATTGTGTTACAACTCATTTTAATAGACCCATATCTTATAAACTATAAATAGAACCTCTTAAAAGATGTTTATCTCATATTAGTAAAGGTAACACATATTGATAGATGGACATGTTATCATAAGACTATATGTTGCACATTTAAATAGATACATAGAATTACATGATTTAATTTGAGTGGAAACAGAAGAGTGCATGCTTGAAATTGTTGTATAGTATAGTGCCCTGAAATTCATTCCTATATTATAAGCTGTGACTGATACGTTGAATTAGGGAGCCTATGAAATTATGGAGGATGTCACCATGTTATTTTGTACGTGAAAAGTAAAACTGTGAAATAAACACATCGTAATGTGATTTTTGTTGCTATATTTTTTTAATTAAATATGCCATTGCAATCATGGTATTTCATAAGCGAGAAAGAAACACATTCACAACTCAATGGTGATATTACACAATGTTGTCTTAATTAGATTAAGTTGTGTATAAATAAATCTACTAATACAATTGATAAGCTGTAGTGTCGAGAGACAAACCCGGTATGCTATTGGTCAATGATTTGTCAGCAGACATCTTATGAAAAATGTGATTGGACAAGTCAAAAGCTTCACTCCCTGAATACATGTGGGAGCAAAGAAACGTCAGTACTGCAAACAACCTGCATTCCGCAAAAGTCCTGCCTATAAACGAGTCGATTGGTTGATAAAAATCCCGCCTTAAAGCTTAACCAATCAGCGATATGGCACTGGGTAAGCGTTTCTCGTCATTCTAGATCAATCAGGCCGCGGATTGACGGAATGCGGGTGGGCATAGCGAGATGCCTCAAAATTCAGGAAGTAGCCCTGTAAAAAGAGCATGGGCGTATAAACACGTTTCCCCCCCCCATAATTTATTGTAAGAGTTTAAATATTTAGATGAGTTTGTATTACAATGCTTATAATAATTAATTATTAATTAACTACAATATTTGATGCCTAGTATAATGTGGCGGCGGTCAAATCTTCACATCATTACTGTATTTACTTCATTCATTGATTGATAAGGTGATTTTGCCTTTCTTTACATTTCTACGGCTGGATTTTTACTCTGGGCATCCGTTAAAATAAATAAATCATGCATTCGCTAAAACTGAAGGCATCCCTCGATCATTAATCAGGTGGATTTTAAAGATCTTATTCAATTACACATACCTAGCATGCTGATAGTCAATACGTAATATACGTAATATACGTACGTCGTAGTGAAAAAAGAAATGCAACATTAGACAGTAGGCTGCTGATACCATCAAGGCTAAGGGGTGCTACATGAAGGAGATGGACAATTTTCTTGGTAATATCTCTGCAGCCAACGCAATATAGGTCAGGTCGTGTTTAATACGACCTATTCGGACGTGACCACGTCTTTAATTCCTAAAACAAATGTTAATGTAAACACTCTCTAATAGTGCTCACATCATTTACAACCTACTTAAACTACACCAGCTCTCGATTGTTGTAATGAACACACTCACCAATTCTCCTGCATCCATCGAATGGCTTCGTCTTCATTAAACTGCCTCTCGAATTCATACTCTTGTAAAGCAAGCACCGACATGATCCCTGAATACAGCTACCAGCTCGACCTTTAGCTGCTTTTGTTTCACAAATGCACTGATTTCTGCTACAGGAGATCAGGATCTTCCCTTTCTCCTTTCTCAGTCGGATGTTCTCAGCGTGCACTTGTTTTACTGAGGTGTGTGTGTGTGTGTGTGTGTGTACGCCCTCTTATGCTTCTGTGTGAGAGTGTTTAGGCTGTCTCTCACTCCCTCTGTCTCTATTCGATCCAAAGAGCTTTATTACCATGGAGGTTTGCATTATGTTAACAAAAAGAAGAAAACTGATGTCCAAATTTAACATTCCTTATTAAAAACTCAGTTTATTTTATAGTACTAGCAAAGCTTATTTTCTGAATAATAAAATTCTTAAAATGAATACAAATTATAAACTGAATAATAAAAGATACGATTTTGCATAACAAGTTATTTTTAAATTATTGAAATGTATTTAAAGGTTTTTTAACCCAGAAGTATTGTAAATCGTATAAACAAACTAGAAACTAGTGCTGTAAATTTATAAAGGGTGCAGCTTTTTAGGTGTGTGATGGTTTGTGGGTCTGGGTGTGCAGCTTTTTGACAAATGGTGTGTGTGTGTGTGTGTGTGTGTGTGTGTGTGTGTGTGTGTGTGT
Source organism: Ammoglanis amapaensis (assembly GCA_028566735.1). NCBI lineage: Eukaryota > Metazoa > Chordata > Actinopteri > Siluriformes > Trichomycteridae > Ammoglanis > Ammoglanis amapaensis. Next base: position 4,511 of record JAOUQU010349647.1, read on the forward strand.
GTGTGTGTGTGTGTGTACAATTACAATTAACTTTAATAACTAAAAATTAAAAAATAATGGCCAGAAAAAAGCCACCATCTATATTGAACTAAGCAAAAAGGTACGAGGCTTCTATTGAATAATTGCTGCATAGGCGATTATTTTTAGCACACTGAAAGTTAAATTTAACCCCAACTGGTGCAATGAGTTGCTCATTTTTTAAACAACCATATCGAAAGCCACATTCCGTAGTTGTAAAGAAAAATGTCAGTCTGTTTGTGATAGGTTAAAGCATTGGCATGCATAAAGCAAAGAAAAAATCTAAGCAAAGAAAGATTGCAGAAACTACTAAAAATGGGTTAAGAACGTGTAATGAAAGCCACCATTACAAACTGTCCAATGCATTGTTATAAATTGGAAGGATAGTGGGGACCCATCGTCTTGGAATAATAATGTGTGCGGAAAAAAAGTCCTGACTGATCGTGATTGTGTCAAACTCAGAGCTATGTTTAGCAGTGAAAATAAGATCATTTTCACATACACAATGTGAATAGATTGAGACTAAACAGCTTTGTAGCCTTAAATAAACCGCTAACCAGTAATGCTAACCAGAAAAAAAGGCTTCAATTGCTAGGGAGCAATATTGGAGTCTTGACTTACCCTGTTCTAGAGTCATGCAGACATCATGGTAAGAATAGAGCCAGATAAAGTGATGCACCCATTATGCCTAGTGCCTATGATACAAGTCTTTGGGGGCAGTGATTTGATCTGGGTTTGCTGAATAACCAGGTTATTCCAATAAAGGATTTTTTTTCTTTCTTGATGGCACGAGCATACTCCAAGATGAAAATGCCAGGATTCATCAAGCTGGAATTGTGAAAGAGGTTCAGGGAGCATGAGATATTATTTTCACTCTTCGATTAGACACATATTTATAGTTATGTTGTTGGTTTTCCAGGAAGATTGCAAACTGAATTGTCACTAGGGGATAAATAAAGTTGTCTCAATCTGCTTCTGAAATCAGACTACACAAGGTGAGTACAGGGACTGTTGTGTTGTTTTAGTTTTTACTGAAACATGGTTTAGCAACGACATTCCAAACAGTTTCATCCGATTGGACAGGCTAGCATTATATCATTCCTATAGGAACACAGTACAGCCTGGTAAAACACAAAGATGAGGCGTTTGTGTTTACATTATCAAAATAGTGCAAAGACTCTTTGTACAGTAATGGTCTCCAACGGTGGGATTTGCTGTTGTTGCAGACCTCTCTACTTGGCATGCAAATTCACCAGCATTATAATAACCGTGGTGTACACCGCCCAGCGTGATCGCAAAGAAAGCTTTGAGCAAGCTGTACAGAGCCATCAGAAGACTGCATATCATTCATCCAGACAGACTGTATCATCACTGGGGGTTTTAATCACGCAAATTTCAACTATGTTTTCCAGCATTTAAAAGAAGCAAACACACTGGATAATATTTACCTGAATGCATCCAGCTTCCTCCCACACAGTCCAAAAACATGCAGTCAGGTTAACTAGAAACCCTGAAATCTGACCCCAATGAGAGCAGACAAATGAAGGAAAAGAAAAGGTCCAGTGGCCTATATGACCCTGCTAGCTAAATTCATTTTTTATGATTCTCATATGATTTATGCATAAAGTGATTCTACTCAAAGAACATTTTAGATATTTTGTCTAGATATCATGAAAATACTGAGTAAGGCCATGTCAAAGATTTGGCAAATTACAAGATTTAAAATAATTTCTTTAGTTTTGAGTTCTTTTAGTTTTAGTTTAGTTCGTTTAGACTGCAAAAGTCCCGGGTATGTTTTCCCCGTGTCAGTGTGGGTTTACTTTGGGTACTCTGGTTTCCTCCCACAGTCCAAAAGCATGCACTATGTTGATTGGAGATGTGGAAATTTGACATTCTTTATTTCATAATTAGATGTGGTGACTTTATCTAGGTTTTCATTGGCAGGGTCACATAGGTGATGAAATTACCAAGTATGATTGGTGGTTTTATAGTATTTAAAGCTGCAATGTAGTACTTTGTTCATATTGAACAATCATAATAGTTTAAGCCTTGATGCAGTATTAGCCAACATAGCCCATTGCATCACTTAGCTAACTCTACATAACTGCTACCTCCACAAGTCTGCTAAAATTAAAATGTCATGAACACAAATATTATTTTGTTACTAATGGTTTTTCCTCAATGTTTTTTTTTATCCCGATAGCATAATTTATATTATGTAGCTGATGCTGCCAAAATTGTAAAGACACTTTGGATTTTCTGTGTTTCATCCTCATGTACTGCTAAGTTGTGCAACCCTAAATCAGAATCAATAACTGATGTAAGCACATGGAACAGGGATTCCAAGGGCAAACTTTTATCAATCATACAGTACAAAGTTATATTTACACTTACAACATATTGCCAATTAAAACTTTAACTTGCAAAACCTTTATATTAACTCTTCATTTCCTGAAGAAAATATGTATAATTGCAAGAGCAGATGTCATCATGTAAAGTTGGAATGTTGTTGATATTTCCAACTATCTTTAAAAAAGAAGGGTGTGACCAGTTGGCGAGTGTAGATACCCATCATAGAAGAGCTGCAGTTTGTGTAAGAATGTATACTTTCAATAAAACAGGTCTAAAGTAATACAAAAGAAAAGAAGCCATTTTATTCCTTCTGAGAGCTGTTTACCATTTAGCAGACACACCACTCCCAATCTCTACTAAGGTAGTGTTCCTAGCCCCTAGTATTTGCCGTAACACAATGAACAGCACTGTGCTAGGGAGCATTATATATGTATATGTATTTCAGTAAAATAATACAACATATTATTCGTTTAACCAAGTAAATAAAAAACACAATGAAAGGAAAACACAACAATACTATATGTTTCTTTGTTGTCCAGGTTTCTTTCATACATGACAAATTATTTCTATCGTTGTACATTATTACAAAAAAACATTACATTATTCTCTATTCATTTTCTCCACAAAATACTCATCATGGTCAAATGCAGTTTATATCATGCAGTGCTGGCAGAAAAAGCAAATTTCTGTAAAAATTATGTGAAGTAAAATTAAGACTTCAGTACACTGCTACAACTAATGCATTCATGATGTCAACACTGCTAGATACATCATTACCAGATGCAACCCAAAATCATGGATGACTAGACATGTGTGCACTAATGAGTCGCTTACAGGTGTGCTGAACAACTTCTATGCACTATTTAAGGCACAGAACTACATAGTAGCAGGGAACATCTTCCCCCCGTGTGATGTCCAGGTGCTTCGGTGGAAAAACTCTATGCACAGTCAACCCGTGGAAAGCTGCCGGACCAGACAACATTCCCGCCAGAGTGCTCAGAGAATATTCTGACCAGCTGGCAGATGTTTTTACTAACATCGTCAACATCTCGTTGAGTAGCGCTGTCTTTCTAACTTGCTTTGAGATGACCACCATCAAGGTTCTTCAAGGTTCTGTCCTTCAAGGTTCAAGAGTTTTAATGTCATATGTACAGCAGGTAGTTACACTGTAGAATGAAATTCTTACTTTGCTGTTCCTCTATTCACCAATAAAGCCTTAGAAAATTATTAAAACTATATAATACAAAATATATACATATATGCATATACAGTTCAAATATATTAGGCAGAGATAAAATATACTATGTAGACCGTTTAAATGCATATGTGCAATTGTGCAAATGTGCAAATATGAGCAGCAGTTCAGAAGGTGCAAGTTGCAGTAACAGATGTAAACAGTGATGTGCTCAGCAGTAATAAATAAATAAATGTGAAACAGTATTCATGACAGCAGCAATGCAAATCAGGCAAAAGTTAAAAACTGTTGGAGGGTGGAATAGATAGTGGGTGATGTGTTCAGAAGTCGGGTGGCCTGTGAATAGTAACTGTTCGTTGCTATCCTATAGCACTCTTGCATATCACCATTAAGTGCTTCATGAGGCAAGAGATATCCACTCACCTGCAGATGTTCCTATCAACAGCAAGTGCTATCATCAAAAAGTTAAAAACATCTGGAACTGTAACAAACAAGCCTGGAAGAAATTGCAAGTGTATTTTGTCACCATGCACATGAGATGGATGGTGATATACAAACAAGCTTCCTGTAAGAGAATTCAATCAAATGGTAGCATCTTGGACTTACACGGTCTCCCAAACGACCATTGGGAGACATATACGGAGAAATTCTTTTCTGAGTTATATTCATGAGCATAAGTGGGTGGAGTTTGCCACGTGACTATGTGCTTTGGTCGATGAGACCTAGATAGAGCTTTTGGCATCAAACAGTCTAAGTGGGCTTGGCGTAACCCAATATAAAAGCTTTGATTGAGCTTAAGAGGAGAGTGCATAGAGGAAGACTATTTAGAGAGATTGTTGAAAAAGGAACAGTCGAAGATTTCTGTTTCTGAATTCTCCCATCTTGTGAAGAGGTGCTGTCTTGTTGGCAAAATGAGGTTGTACACAGTACTAACACCAGGGTACCAATAATTGTGGCATACATAGTCTCATTCAAAAGATTAACTTTTTGCAAGGTTTTTTCCTAACAAATAATAGTTGAATAGCTTCAATAGTTTTTCTCTTTTTGCATTGTTGAATATATTGGAAGCCATATTTGCACATCCATTGTAACTTGCATTTGTATTTGCATTTTTTTTTTGCATCTGCTGTATTTCTGCTAATGTTTCTATTTCACACACTGTTTACACATTCGATTATAAATATCTTTATTTGTATTTAATGTAGGTTTTATTGTGTACTTATGTTGTGTAAGTGCACTGTTTATTGTTTTGTTTTTTCACTGTGTTCTGTGTTGCTCCGTGATCCGAAACTTGTATAGCTGAAATGGCAATAAAACCTCTCTGACTGACTCAGAGATGATATAATATTAAACACGACGACAATTTAGATAATTAGATATTAGAAAGATTGTACTGTAAAATTGGGATTAAATAAATTTAGTTAGAAGATTACATTGGTAGATCTGTCATCATTATCACCTATGCTGGCCAAACTAAATTGGTGTTTTCCACCGGCTAGTGACTTATTTTGACTCTGTAGTCATATTGATTTCATCGCTTCTCTGCCTTTTGGCTAAGATCAAGTGTAGTATCTGTTTTTAGGAACAGTGTAGCCTAGTGGGTAGAGCGTTGGGCTGGGAACCCAACTTTATTATTTTTACATAATTTTATTATTACATAATAAAACATGTAATTGATAGAACATTTAACAATATACACTTGTAATGTAATGTTTGGGGGTTCAAATCCAGGCTCTGCTACACTTCGCTACACTGTTGGGTCCTTGAGCAAGACCTTTAACCCTGTCTGCTCCAGGGGTGCCATACTGCGGCTGACCCTGCGCTCTGACCCCAGACACGTTGGGATATGCGAAGAGAAACATTTCGTTGTACTGTACAACTGTATATGTGTAATGACTAGTAAAATTGAATTTGAATTTGATTTTAATAAGAAGAAGAATAAGAACTCACAAACCCATGAGGGCATTTTTCACAGAGAACATGCAAACTTCACAAAGGACAAACTCGGTCCATCCCACCTCAGGATTGAAAACAAGATAGAACCTTCTTGCTGTGAGGCCACATTGCCACAAGTTTCATTATTTTAACAATGTAAATGCAACACAAATGAGGGCACAATTTTCAACTCTTGGTATTTAATATTTAGTCAATATAATCAAACTTTTCAACACACAACAGTGGTATTACAGTGGTACTTTGGTCACATCAATAAGTGTGGCAGTTTGGGTCCTTTTTTGTGTGGAGTTTGCATGTTCTCATTGTATCTGTATCAGCTTACTCTGAGTGTGGTTTCCTCCCACAGCCCAAAGATATGCAGTCGAACCAGTTAATAATTGATACTGAATTTGGCTCGCAACTCTGGTCATAATAAATGAATATTTAAAAAATGTTTTCATAGAAAAATATGAATTTCCCATTGTATTCATTAAAGAATCAAAACCATATTTATCTCTTAGTTATATTTTTGTTAAAGCCTGTCTTAATCAGTTGCAGCTTTTCTCGACTGTTTTGCTAAACCAATACATTGTTACACACCTAAGAAACAGTGATGTGTGTACTTTAGACAGGCACTTCTTTTGCGGCAAAATGCTATTAATTGAATTAGTTTCTACCCCCATCTGCTGGAATAAAACTAGCATAACCTTTAGTAGATAGGTCTGTCAAAAATGAATGTATTATGAGTTAAACTTTACATATAACAACAGCATAATTATACAAACACATGTAAATTATTACCTACAGTTAGTTTCCAAAAGTCCCCAAATAATAAAACATGTAATTGATAGAACATTTAACAATATACACTTGTAATGTCCACATATAAAAATAATAGATTGTTAAACAACTTCCTATATTTATATTAATATTATTATATTAATGTTAATATTATTAAATACGAATAGAACCAATTGGAATTATTAATCATTTTTTAACTATGTAATGTTATGTAGCATCTAACAATACATAACATTGCACAACCATAAAATGTTTGTAAATTGCATTTAAAATAAATAGAAATGGTAAATAAGTTCATGACTATTTATGTGAATGTTTTTGAATGGCAGAATAAAAAAACTATGTATATAATAACCAGTTTTTTATTTCAATCAATAACTCAGATAATTAATTAACAGTACAGATCAACATGGCTCATCATTAACAAAATGTAAAACATATTAGCATATGTTATATTTATCTTCAAGAGAAAAAAAATGTTCAGTTGTGTCAACACCAACCTAATAGAATACAAGTTATAGTGATCTGAGCTTTAGCACAAGTGTATGGAAAATATATATATTTTTCAAATTATAACTTTATTTGTTAATAATAAAATTAATTTACAAAGAGCTCCTGAAATTATGTCAACTGATACGTGGTTGAACTTTGCTGCCCGTCAGCTGGTAGTAAAATATGTGAGGGACAAGGTTGAAGAAGCTGAGCCTCAGACTACTTCTAGCTTGTAAAACGTTGTCAAATGTAAATGTTTATATGCAGGCTTATTCTCAACCACTTCTCATAGACAACACTAAAATGTATTCATGAGAAATTGGGTACAGATTTATCTTTAAACAGCAATATGATTCTAATGCACACCAGCATGCCCTGCATATAACATGGAGGCTGTTTTATTAGAAGTGTTTCCATTCCCAGATTAACAGTGACTTTTCATGACAAGATATTTAAAAAAAGATACTTATTCTCAACATTTAATCACATACACATCATGCAATGGCTGCAATGACGCTTATAATAGTCAACCCTCAAGGTTCCAAGTGTTCATTGATAAAGATATTTAAATTATTATTTTAACGACAGATGTTACTTTTTAATTTTCAATTGTCAAGTTCCATGTCTGTCCAGTAGAGGCCCTTAAACTCATATAAATCCTATACGGCTTGATCCCGGCTTTTTGTGACTTCAAAATACTTGTTATTGTAGTCGTTGTTAAAATAGTTTTAGATTTAGAAGGTTAAGGTTCTACTTCTGAACAGATTCTAAAGTAGTAAAAAGTAGCACATTTCATCCCAATTTCCAAGCATTTGTTTCTCAGTGAACCAGTATCTCATGAATGGTATACAGTATACATTATGTATTAGGGTTCCTTTCACTCACAGGCCCCTAGAATCAACCTACCCTCCCACGTATACTGCTCCCTGCTGGTACCCACACTCGCCCACAATCCATGCATGTATTTCTGCCTCCTTTACTTCCATTCCTTTTTTATCTTTGACAAATCCAACTAATTCATTTGACTTATTGGTGATACTCTAAAGTGGGTACAGAATTTGGGTTAATGTGCTCCACTGCAATCATACCTCTCAAGTTCTCATTTAGTTTGCAGGTATTTCTGAGCTATTATTTGTGTTGAAGTGTGTAAGGGGCAGTGACTCAGGCCACACACACACACACACACACACACACACACACACACACACACACACACACACACACACACACACACACACA
>JAOUQU010349756.1:0-22912 GCA_028566735.1 Ammoglanis amapaensis
ACGAGGACATTGTTTTTTCCAAAAACGGCTTCATGTACAAAGACAAAATTTAATTTTTATGCTTGTTAGGTCCTACTGATCCCAAATAGCTATGACGAAATAAAAAAAAGCACATCAGGGAAAAGTCTGGGTCTCAGGAGGTTAATCTTTACAAGACTAGAACTGAATCTCTGATCACATTTAGGTTCAGGGTACTCTGAAGAGGCTGTGGATGCAGTACAAGATTCAGTGGGGTGAGCGACGGCGTGAGCACTGGTCCATGCGCTCCACATCATATACCACCACCTCAATCACAGAGGTTCCTGCCTTTATGTTTCACCATGACTGCAACAGTGAGCATTTAAATGGCAGGCATGCTGATGATTCAGCATAAGCTTGTATCCTCAAGGTCAGAGAGACGGACTCCCGAGCTACATTTTCAGTGTGCTTATAAAAAACAACAACAACAAAAAAAACTTTTTAACGCACTAAAATGAAAGAGAAGAAATACATGGAAATGGAGACTTAGACAGATAAGTCCCTGCAGGTTCTTGTATCTCAGGTCAAGAACATGACGCCGAGTTTTTCTGTGTTGGTAGCGGTGTATGTATAATGTTATATCTTATCAATGTTTGAAATTTTAAAACTATGTGTACTATTTTATTTAATCATTTTTTCTTAAATACCTAAAAAATATTTTAGTAGGACAAATTCGATATACCCACCAGCAAACAAACAGTACTATAGAACAGAACGAGCTGCTATGAAATGCTGCTTGGGTATAAAGAAGTCTTTCTTACACGTTGGGTACAAGATGTTATTAACCAAAAAACAGGATTAATGCCACTACTGGAGGTTTTTATCATCATGTAAATGTGTAGGTTGCACAGTTATAAAATAAAATACAAGTATAATTTTATTTAAAATTCTATACTATAATTCACATTCTAAAAACGTAAACATCCAATTTTCATCATTTTTTAGGCGAATATGTTGAAATGACATTTAAACAATGTATATATTCCCCTTGTTCAAGCTAAATATTCGGTTTTCAGGTAAAATTTTGTTCACACTGCAGTGATATTACGATATGAAAAGTCAAGCATTTAAGTAGAAGCATGGCGGTGATTTCCTAATCACAAACAATATTAAAACAAAAGCCAATAACATTCCTTTGAGTATCAATTTTAGCTTAATAACCCCATCTCATGCTGTTCTCAAGTTAGTTTATTTTCTAATGAGGCGTCGCATCCCACTCTTTTTGAAGGGTGGCACTTAGGCCATTGAGATTTTGGGGTACAGAGGTGTGAACCTCAACATGGTGACTCAGCTTTCTATAAGATTTGGGTCTGGAGAAAGGTCGCTCCATTTTTGTTACCCCAGTTTCCAGCAGCCGTTCCCTAATGATGTGACCTCAATAAGCTGGCGCATTGTTGTCCATGAAGAGGAAATTAGGCAAATGTTATTCATGCAGATGATAATGATAATTATGCAGATATAATGACTGGATTCATCCATTTATATAATAATCCTGTGTAAGCAGTTATGTATTGACTAGATGCACCTCAGTGCATAGTGCTATCATTTTCAACAGCACTGGGGTCTACTGGTCCCTCACCTAACATGCTGGTGCAGATTACACCTGTGCCTGGTGTAATTTGTAAATGTGACACTTGGGTGCCTCTGACCTCCCTTAAATGTGCCTGGGGTTATGTGGTATTCATCGTCTGAGTCTCTCTGTTGCAACTTGCAGATGACTGATGAAACTCTGCGGCACCCTAAGCTCAGTGGCCATTTCTGTCTGAGAACATCCTATTTGAAGCTTCGCAGTGTTGAGGTTCCGACGATTAATTGTTTTGTCTCGTCCATGTCTCATGATGTCAAAATGTAAACAGCATGATGAGGAGGTCAAATTCTCCTTAAACATTAAAAGTTTTGGGTCAATTTATGGATCAAAAATGTATTGTGAATTTGGCTTTTAGAGAACAACTTACTGTCCAAAAAGTACTGAAACATTAGAGAGTTGCAAATGCGCAATCAAAAGATTAGAGGTAAGATAAAGTGCATTTTAGGTTATTTAGTTTCTTTTTATCTTTTTGTGTGTAGCGTACACACAGAAAGCACTTCCAGTTTGAAGCATTCTCCACTAAGAGTTTGAATAGATAACAGTTGGGGGGCCCACGACTAGGTATAAAACGGTCATTACAAGCAATGGTGAGTCACAACATTGATCCAGACATGTTCAAACGTGGCAAAAGGTTACAAATTATTTTTCCACTTTTATTGCACTGAAAGAGCAAAGGTAATACTGAACATTAAAATCAGGGTGGGATTTGTCCATTGAAGAATTGTATTAGACTTTGTAATGGCACCATTTATAGAAAAGTTGCAACATTTAAATGATTATAATAATGGCTACTCATATTGGACTTGCATATTTAGCAAGTTTTCACACCATACAAAACACGCAATCTTGACTGACTAGTACTTATTAAAATGTATCCAATATAAATGACATTTTTTAGGAAAATGCCAAATATGAAACATGAATATTTTCATATTTGGCATGCTTCCTTGTTTTTACTCAAAGTAATAAATTGCCTTATTAGTTACTATTGCTTTATTACAAAACTGACATAGAACACCCACATTATTGTTTTTATACTTCCTCTGCTTTTCTTCAGTGTGTGATTTTTTTGTGGTTTTAATGATACACATCAAAACCACACTTTGCCATGTTTGAACAGTTATTTAGTGTCTAAATTAAGCCAAAACAATAATTGTCGTGTCTCTTGTCATCTTAGGTTGACAATTACTGGAATTAAAACATGAAGACTATCATCAAAACTATAAATGTACAGTTATTCTGCAATTATTCATAAATATCTTTAGGGTTAGGGTTTAACCCAGACATAGTTAAATAACGTTAAATAAACAGCAGTGTAAGAAACACAGTTTTTTTTATTGTGCTGCAACTTTTTTCTGACTTTAGACTGACATGATTTTTACAGATGTGTAAGTTTGGTTCATATTTATTTTAATGTAGAAAACTTAAGACACTTTAAGATGCAAACTACAAAACGTGATGAGAAATTTCATAGCCTGTTTACCATATTATAAACTAATACTAAAATATATTTGAAATGGTCAATTTTGATTAAGAATTGTTTGTTTCTAAAGGTCGTATATTATTTAATGAAACTTTGTTGTGGTTTTTGTCTACTAGTAAAACGTTATATCACATACACATGCCAGTAATCCTGTTTTTCAAATACAAGAAACTTTTATGATATACAGTCTTATGTAATAACATACTGCACTTATTTTACACAAGAAGTGCTGCTTTACATATTTGACATGAGCTAAATGAACTAAATATGCTATATTGTTATTCACTTTGTTAATATCCAGCACTGTACATCATTGCGGAAGTTTTTTTAATGAATGAAACAGTTGAAACTTAATTGTACCATTTCTGGTGCAGTTTCAACATAAAGGTGGCATTCCTGAAGAATGTGACATACTTTAGCTGCTATTCTATCTTTATATGTTTTGAGCCAAAGCTCACAAGCTTCAACATTTGTGTCAAAATCTAAAACAAAGGGTGTGTTGCTGAATGCAGGGTGGTTAACAAACTGTGTCTCGGAGAAGTTCCTCTGTGTCTGGAATCATGTATATACGCTCTCCAAGTTCACTTAAAATGTCAAAGGATGTTTTTGAAGGTTTCTTTGAATCACAGAACAACTTTTTTGTCTGTGTTGTAATCTTGACATTTCTTGCTTCATTTGCAGCTGTACTTTCCACTAGACGTTGTTTAAATGATTGAAGAGCTTATTGGGTCCTAAGGTCACAAATGAATTTCCGTTTTCCCCATTCTAAAAATGTTTCCAAGGCAACATAGGGCTCAATATGTAAGAAGTGGCATTTCATAGAATTTGGTCAAATTGAAAGTGTTGATTTATGGGTAAAATGGTGTATACTTTGTTTTTTATAGTGGTGGGATGAGTTGCTAATGCTGCAAAATCTCACCGATTTAACCACACACATAAAATCGCTTATCTTAAAACTTGCCAGTGTCTATAAACTAGAGTTACGGCATAATTAAATCAGAGACAGCAGTGACCCTGTTTCAGCTGTGTTGTTTTAAATAAACATTTAGAGATTTGTGTTCAAGCTGTGTTGCAACCATGGTGAAAGTGTAGATTACAAATGCTGAGAGAGTCATCAATTAACATCTGAAAATGTAAATAATCTCCAACATTTCTAGAACTGCCATTATGAGTTTTTGACAAGAAGTTGCACCCTGCCTGGTCATGGAAAATTCTAAATGATTTGACTTCAAAGAATTATAGGATGGCCTGATGGAAGCTGGAATAAAAATCTCAATGGCTACTATAGAATAAGATCTATTCAACAACAAAGGACTTAATGGTTCAGAAGGGTCGATTGGAATATGGCAGAAGATTTAAAGTCAACTGCTGAGAGTAATTAAAATATATAAAAAAACTTAATTCCAATGGACTTCTCAGTCACCAAATCTACGTCTTGACTTAAAGCAATTTGAATAAAGGATAGAATAGGTATTCTTACCTTAAATTTGCAGTCAAGAAATCAGTATGAAGTACTGGATACCATTTTCCAACATAGATCAAAATATCCAGAAAATGTTTTCAAGTCCTTGTGATATCCACACCATGTTTGTGCACATTACACATACTTATGTGAAAATCACATGTGATTGTGTCTTATACTGGAGAGCTAAAAATGGTGGCTTAGCTTTTGCTACAATTATAAAGGTGAAGTTTCAGAAACCTTTGAATTTGGAAGTGTTTGTTTTGTGTTTTTATTATTTAGGAATGCATTGAAGCTTGTAAATGTGCATTATCATTTTGTGGTTATAGAGTTTGAGTACTCACAATGGTATAGATTTAATTGTAAGCTATGTCCGTTAACTGGAACACAGAAATGTATTTCAATGGTTTACATATTGCCAACAAATCAAGATGCTTTATTTTTAATTTATAAAGTTGAATGGTTTATTATGGGTATTGTTTGCATTTTGTTTTGCCTGATGTGCTCATCGATATGCTACAGTCTTAGTGTGTTGTCACATTCTTATGAATCTGCATTGTTATACTGTATTAGATTAATTTGAATGAACCTGTTTTTGTTATTGGTGTATCTTATTTATACAAGACGGTGAAAGCTACAGAGATTTCTAATGTTTGACAATAATGTTTTAATGTGACTTTTTAGGGTAAAAAGCTCATTTTGACATCAACTTAAAATATGTAAATATGTAGACAGTAGTTGAGTTTTGTAATTTACAAGGGTTTGTGTAAAAATGAAAAAAAAAAAAAAAACAAGCATCATATCTCATGTCTTTGTGAATTTGCCCCAAAGACTTTAATTATTTCAGTATGTCAAAACATCTAAAATAATGTATCACCAACAGCCCCATATCCCCAATCATTCTAAAATGCAAACTACATACATAAAAAAAACATTCACTAATCTGAAGTATAATGTGCAATGGCATTTCCAAATGGTCACCATGTCTAAAACATTAGAATTTAAATGAATGTAACATATTACATGTTTATTCTATATTAAAACTTGTTCATTTAAACGTTTTAATTACATGTATAGTTATTTGTTTTCTGAATACAGATTACATATACATACAGAATAAACTCAGCAATGGTGATGTTTAAATTACTCTATATAGATGTTTATTGTTTTTATTTTGGAAAAGTTACATATTTAATACTTTGCTATTATTTGGCCACACTGGATGTATTGAACAGTAGAACAACCATTTTAGCAGTAAAGTAAATAATTAAAGTAAGAAATCATTCTCCATAGTAATGCCTTACTTGCTTTCTTGAAGTGTCACTTTAATAAAATGCATTAATTATAATTTAGCAATTTTAGCACATAAATGTTTGCCTACAGCATATTAAATGCCATTTTAATGCAACCAGGCACAAACCTGAGATCACCAACAATAAAAATAAAAATCATTTGGCAAATTAGAGATAAGTTTTAAATAAGTGTTTAAAAATTGCTAACCTAACCAGTGAAGATAGGATTGGCCAAAATCCTAAATTGGCAATGGAAACCATCTGAGAATAGAGAATAAAGGATTGAAAACAATTTGTAATATAATAATTTCATGATGTTGGTTTCAGACATTCGTATATTAATATAATTTTAGAGAAGACCGAGACTTCCTCTTTAAATACGGAAAAACCCCGAGCAAAGTTGTGTGAAGAAACTTTTGATAGCACCCTAAGATCTGTCTTGCACAAAACAGTTGAGATTAACTAGAACAATGTCTGTGTCTAAGGAAATCCTGCATAATGCTGCAAGCTAAAGTAAAATCCAATGCTGAGTTGTATTGTAGTTCTAAAGCATAGGTGCATCAAGATTATACACAAGAACATTTACAATGCAAAAGTATGATTTAAGATAAGAGTGTTAAAGATTGTGGTGGTATTTTGACAATATGTTGAAAATAGAATTTGAAAAATTGAGCTTTTCAAAGAATTTCACTATAACAAATGCATTTTTATGTGTACAGTAAGTCTGTATGGAAATAAGTATCAATATGTACAGGTACAATCAGTAATTATTACATGGGGACTTGCAGTGTATTGCAGTTTTGGTCCTGCATGTAAGATGGTTGTGTCAGGAGGATTATGTAAATTCAGGACCTTTATTTTCTGGTTTTGAGTGAAGTATTATAAGAACAATAAATGACGAATATCAGTACCATAATGCTACAAGTTTACGTACATGTTCATTTTTTATCTAAATTAGCTTTCCATTGTCCAATGCTCATTTATCCTGCTATGCTAACAGAAATAATAGAATCTAGATTTAAAATCAAGAAAAAGATGTGTAGCTTATGCATACGTTTAATATAAAAAGAGCTAATAATGCTGTATCAGTAATGAGGCTAAACCTGAACAACTATACCAAATGGAAGAATGCACTATTGTCTGTTTAGCTAAGAACTAAAATGACCAACTCATAAACTATTTAGCAAGTTTTGGATTATTTATAAAACCTGAATGACTTTTTTAAACATCCAGTTTACAATTTAAAACCAATTGTATTACAAACACAAGAACAAAACTGTGAATGAGTGTAGTTTGCTTTTATTGCTCTTATTGTAATTCCATTTTAGGCAAAGCATAACTAATTGTTTTGAAAATAGTGACGTACAATTAAATGATAGTTTTGGATGTTGTAGCTGTTACACTCTGAATTGTTTTCTGTCATGCATTTTGTATATAGTGTACCATAGATCTCACTGCACTATTCTTTTTGCCAGTGATTTGTTAAGATAGTACATCAAATATATTGATGCTAATGCATTGTTGAGTGTGTTTGTGTTATTATTATAATAATTTATATACATCCACCATTAAGTCTTCAAATTTCTTTATTATTTTCTATAACAAATGATCCTAATGATAGACACTCACTACTTTTAAGTCAGACAGCGCCTGGTCACATTGTGTGCACAGTAATTTACCAGGATTACAGAAAGAAAACTCATTGATGCAGGCTATTAGAATGAGTATTCCACTAAGTTGGAAAATAATAGAGACACACTAATTAAGTATTAGAGGATAAACACACTATGTTGCTGCAAGCCAAATTTTAGAAGTGCCCATGTTTCAACAAAGGATTGGCACCAATGTTTAAATACTTTTGGAGGGGACTAGTATGTATTACTAATTAAGATGAAGTTTCCATTTTAAAAGCACTTTAGGCACATTAAGGTCTTGATTTTCACGTATCCTTTTCCTTTTGTTAAGGGAAACATACTGTAGGTCATAAACATTTCACATAAAACACAAAGGCAGCTTGGAAATGTTCTGTAACAGAGCAAAAACAACCGGCAGACGTAAGTTGCCAAATGGTCCAGCTGTGAGTCTAAATGAATGCCACAATTATCTAGGGTACAATGCATCCACCAAACCCTTTTCCTTTAACACACAACTACAACAAAGATTACACAAGATACATATTAATTTATGATGCACACGCAAGCTAAACATTTTTAGATCTCCATCACTGCAATACAACGACGAAAGCAAGTCTCTCCACAAATAAAATGTCTCATGTTTCAGGCATATTTCACATGGACTAATGGGTAGATACATGATTTCCTCTGCTGACCTTTATCATGCCATCTAGGTAATGTTGCTTTTAACATGTCACAGGCCAAGAGTTCAGGTTGGGTCGCGTACATGTGATCATAAATATCATCCAGGCTTAATGGACACTAGTTTCGAATAAAGAAAAACATTTTCATTAAAAACAAAGTAACTCTTTGAAATGTATTTTTCATACATAACAGCAGGTCTGATTTGACCTTTTAACCCTTGGTACAGCATGGCGGAGGCAGTCCCCTATCCATAATCCATTTATTCAACAAACTTAATAAACTGATAAATAATTTTGGCATTAAGTTATGTTTGTGCAATTACTATGTCATTAAATTTCAGCTCATTTCTTAAACTTGTTTGTGCAATATTGTTAAAATAAAAAACCCACTGATGGGTTTGCAATATGATTTTATGATTGTGGGTACTGCTCTACATTTGTAATTCAAAAAATAGGAAATTAAAGTTTACAAAAAAATTAAATGAATAGATTTGATGAAGGTAATAATTTAAAAAGTTTATTCAATTAAGTCAATTTTATCTAGTTTATTCTAGTTTACAAATGAATTGGCTTCTATTAAAAGAGATCTTGTTTCAGATTCCATATGTACAATGATGTGACATATCAGTATATTTTTGAACCAACTTTAAAACAAAAAAGATTTATTTGCAGTCTTTGTCTCTTGTCAAGTATAAGCTTGCAATTTCAAATATAAATGGCGTTTGAATAGAAATTAAATTACTTCACTTTTGAGCTTGACATCAGAAACATGAACATAAATGATGTGACAGAACTGCTTATAGTGTAGAATTAAAAGTAATGAAAAGTTAGTGAAGCCAGGAATTGGTGAATATAATGAGCATATTTACTAGCCTCTGGGAACATTCTACGATTGCTTCTTTCAACATCGGAAATCCAGCCACTGCAACACATTTAAACACTTTTCAGCATTTGCATTGTAAAGCAATTTACTACTAAACACCAAGTCTTTATAATGCAGCCTGCTCTATAGTAATCTAGAGATGGCACATCTTTCTAGTATACAACATTGTACACAACACAACATAACTTTTGATGGCAATACAGTTAGTACTGTACTTTAAAAGTAAATGTAAACTGTATTTTTTTCATTCAATCCAGAAGCGAGTCCAGGGGCAAAAAAGCACAAATCATTTTTTTTCTAGTTACTCAGACCTGAAATGGGGGCAATGTATTGTAGCCTGATATACTGACTGCTGTGTTTAGAGGTGTGCAGAAAATCGATTGACGATGCTTTAGGAATGTAGATTTGGTTTGCGCACCAACTACACACAGCAATAGTATAAAAACATCACGTTTAAATCATTGATTTGTGTAGTTAAACTGAGACAAAGCAGCAAAGAAAAAGTTTGTTGAAAAGTCAAGGAAATGGTTTACCACCACTGTTTACTTAAAGTCTTGAGCATGATATAAATTCTACATTTTAAAGCTTACCAATATCCAACCACAAAAGGAATAAAAATAATTTAAGTTATACAAGTCACTTTTTGTTGGAGTACCATAAGAATATCAGGCTAGAAAGTAGATAGATAGAACTTTATTGATTCCTTTAGGTGGTTCTCTCAGGGAAATTGAGGTTCCAGTAGCATCATAATTATACACAAAAACAGTTAAACAAGTAAGAATAAAAGTAATAGTAAATACTAGTTGGAGATAGATAGTAGTGTGTATCCAAAGTAAAATTAGTAATAATTAAGGTAGTAAGTAAGTAATAAGGTAAGCAAACTATTTTTGTCTATGCACATAAAATGTTTAAGTATATGTAAACAGTGTATATAAACAGTACAATGTGCATAAAAATGTATTAATATGTGTAAGTATAGCACAGTTTACATTGCTACATTGAAAATTCAAATTTGCTAGATCTGATCACAATAATATCCACTGTACAAAATAGTAGTTTTATTATAATTTTTTAAAAAGATTAATAACAAAAACATCAATGTGCAGATCCATTCCAGTGTGAACTATCACTACGAATAACATCATTACGTGTTATTGTCCAGTGGGATAATGCTTTACACCTTGTGCATGGTAATATTGGCCTGTATGCTGCACCTGCTCGTAGCACAATGTATGTGCTGGTGTTAACATCAGAGGAGGTTTGGAACACAGCAGGGTGTTAGTGACTTTTATGCACTAGACTTTCCAATACCCTTCAGACATGGCTCTTCATCTTTATGATCAGATTCAGTGACTTATTCTTTAACAAATGTCAGAATGCATGCCTAGCAGTTTGATTTAATACACCAATGACTACATGATCAAGCAAAGTGTGTGTCCCAATGGCGACTGTTTGGTTTATTGGGATTTTAACATGATGCTTTACACTTTGGTTACATTAACGACAGGAAAAGGTCACGAGAAAAATACTTGGAAACTACAAATAGCCAATCAACTTCATTACAGCGATGTCCCAAGTGTACCTCCTGAATTAAGGAGCTGGTGATCTTGTATATGCCAGTGGTTTTTAATGTCAGACTAGTGGCTCTTTATTCTGTCAAACCGTATCAATGCAATTCTCAAAAAGGCATCATATACCTATAAACCTAAAACTTTATTCGGTGGACAGGCACAGATGTATAATATAGGTTAAACATGAAGATACAACTTGAACTTAAATTGTAATTCTTAAATTACAAGGCTAAACCAGAGATTCTATTCTCGTCTGGGTTTAACCACAGCATCTTATGATACAAAAAACATTGAAATGTTAAGCTATACTGATGCACTGTTAATATCTAGGACACTACACTTTTGTACATTTTACCACGTGGAGATCAGTCGACTGAAAAGATTGACAGATTCTTCCACTACAGTGACCGCTCTTCCCAGTGGTCATTCAACACTCTGTTGACGAATTATAGAGAAATAGTTGGGGTCCTCAGGTCATCTTGTTCTTCTGCCCAAAACATTTATTTAAAGACAGACTGACCATAAAAGAACAGTCTGTTCACTGACCTGAGGGTATCAGGGAAAAACAGCAGTTCCATGCTCCATCAAACACATCCAAACTGATGGGCATGACATGTTCTTTGGTTATCGGTCCTGTGCTTAAACTTCATACCTTCTAGGTTAACCGAAAATATGAACATCCCTAGACACAGGCAGATTCCTCTGTTAAATAATTACATGTATGACATTGAGCTAGTAAAAAATCTGCATTATAAAAACACACAAATCTTGCCATGAAGATAGAATTTGAGTTTCATGAGTGCTCATTTTTGCAGCCATATCATTTCCGCGTTATTTTCCTTATTATTTCCCCAATTGAATGATACAAATCAAAGAATTATTGGAATTATTCATCATATTTTGGATCAATTACTGCATCATAACAAGCATATGCCAACTTTATATCCGCTGTTCACTCTAGATTATTTCGATTTTATGGGTTCCCAAAAAATATTTAAAGACATTACACAAACAACTCAGAGAATTTCAATCATAAATGTTAGTGTATTCATTTTAGTCTTAACATTACAGTCAGGTAATAATAATATTCTCCTTTAAGACAAACAGTTTCAGATCACTACACACAACAGGTATCTGACTTCATCACAGACATACATTGCTGCAGAACTTAAATAAATAAGATAAAAGATTGTATACCAACATTGACTAATACAGTATAAGCTTCTAGTGGTGGACAAAACACAAATAGCAAGAGTGAAATAGTATGTTGAATAAATCTGAGTTTCAAGCACAGCTGATTCTTTTCGCAGTTCAACGAAATGCAGCAGATACAAACTGATCAATCATTTTGATTGTTATGTTGTTATCTTGTTTATAAACACACTATGAACAGAAAGTCAGTTTAACAAAGAGCATCACACATTGTAAGCAATGTTCTTGGGAAGTGAAATAGAACCAGAGTACCGGCAGGAATCCTACAGAGACACTCGTGTAACATGTTAAGCTTCTCACAGTCAGTCACTCGCTGCAAATATCAAACTCTGGCATCCAAGACTCAAACTGAAGTGCAGAGATTTTTTTACACGATCGTTAAAAGAAAAACATTGGTCGCCAGAAATAAGTAAAACATCATAGAAAGTGTATATTGATAATGCATTCTCATAGAACAGAGTTGGCTCCTCACATGTCACCGGAGCACTATTTCATTAAAGGCAAATAAAGACATGAAGATGGTCGAGTATTCAGAAAATGGCCTTATGCATACTATGAAAAAACTGGAAACATGGTTTAATAAACACTAAACCTATTAAAATGTGTAGAAATGACCTTTTTGAGTGCTATAGAATGGCCATAGCATTTATTATGTATTAGACTCTTCTTTTTATATGTTCTTGTTATTTTGTCCACCGCATATGTCAAAAAGCACCTCGTTATCTATTACAAACATTTCATTCATGAAAAAATTCAATCAAAACATCCCAGATCATACCAACGAACCATGTGCAGGAGCACATCTCTATCATTTACAAAGAAAAAGTAAAAGCACAATACATATAGTCATATACTTAAATAGAGAGAAATGAGCATTACAATCATTACAATAGCGCCCATTTTTAACCCCCTTAGTGCATGTTTATACTGACATGTTAAAAACCTAGTGAGCTGCCTTGCCACGTAATGCCCATATAGATACCTGTCTCAGTAGAGAGGATCCTAAAAGGACACAGACTTATCAGTCAGGTTAATCAGATGCACTATTTAGACAGCACAAATGTCACTAC
Organism: Ammoglanis amapaensis; assembly: GCA_028566735.1. Taxonomy (NCBI): domain Eukaryota; kingdom Metazoa; phylum Chordata; class Actinopteri; order Siluriformes; family Trichomycteridae; genus Ammoglanis; species Ammoglanis amapaensis. Next base: position 12,897 of record JAOUQU010349756.1, read on the forward strand.
AGTTTTAGTTTAGCAAGCTAAAAATTAGCTTCAGGCTATGTAAAATGGACAGGTTGACACAATGTGTAAGCATGTATAAATCTCAGTCTATTGAAAACCGATCAATCATCACTGAAGAGCCATTTGCAATTCAATTAAACAAAGATACCGGTCAAAATGTTACACCTTGTCACATTTTAAATGAATGAAAACATATTTACATTCGATCGTTTTTATTCAGTAATAATATCGATGAAGTTAAGGTTTCTTACTTGGCAGAATGCTAAGATATTTCTCACTAGGTTTCAAACAAAGCCATCAAGTGTAACTGTGTAACTGGAAACAAAAAAGGGGAAGAACTGAGCTGAAAAAAATCTGTGTGGTGCTGCAGCCATCATCTGTTCCCAAGATCTGATGCCTTATTCAAAAATGTGACGATACTGTACACGGAGATTAAGCAGCAGTTTGTGTGCACTAAGTATGTAAGATGTACACAAAACATGTACATGTACAAAGAAGCAGAAAGATGTCAGCAATACAATGGTAGCCATGCACAGTGAAATCTTAAGTGGTCTGATAAGTGTTCTTGTACCACTCCTCTGTGATGCTGCCTCCGGCTTGGGTGGCCCGCTGGCATTTATCTTTTTGGTCTGTCGATGTCATCGATAGCCGCAAGCAGCTTCTGTCTGGCCTTCTTGTTGATGTGAGAGCCGAGACAGACGTTCACCAGGTTGGCCAGCTGCTTCATGGAATATTCCTGTTCAAACATAACAAAGAAAGCAAGAAAGAAAATACATTTGCAGCTGGTAAAGGAATTAAGAAACTTAAGAAAACAGACCCTGCAGTCTCATAACATGAATGTACAAGTAAAATACAGAGGTATTCCTTTTTAAAACTTTGATTACTCTTATGTTATGATTGTAAATGTTTCCTAAATGATTAGAATTTATATTAAAGCTTACGTTTAGATGTTTGGCATGTAGTTAGAGCCTTTATAAGGACCCACTTTATAATTACAGCATATAGTCTAATTAATAATATAATTGCAATTAATATTAATAAATTACTACAGCACCCCGACAGTGGTGGAACTCGAACCAGACACATTCTGCATTTGCATTTTTCGCATTTATTAGACGCTTTTATCTAAGCAACTTACAATTACAATGGAACACCATGTTCGAATGATTAAAAGCCTTGTTCAGTGGCTCAACAGTGGCAACTTGTTGGTAATGGAGCTTAAACCGGCAACCTTCTGATATGTTGCTTAGTATTTTAACCACTATCACTACTAAGTCCCGTAGCTTAACTTGGATACAACTTGCCATTAATAAGAAAATTCCTGATACAAGGAACAAATCAAGCTAACTTTGGGCCATGTTTAGGGGGCTAACAATGGTTCAGGGCATGATAACCCTTAACCTATTTTTCAATAGTCCAGTACTCCAAACTGCAAAGCCATCCCTCCACAAAGCAGTATTCTGCATGCTGTGTGCACAGATTTCCTTTTGAAATAATTTAATATTTTGGTTATTTAAGGATTGTTGGAAATTTGGATAGAACAGATATATTTAGAAAAGTGTTCTCAGTCGACAAAGACATGAATGTTCTTTAAAACATTTCCATGCTTTTTAAAACCTCAGATCATTTTTAGTCTCCTTCCTTTACAATGACTTGAATAATTATCAAAATATTCTCTCGTATTTAGTCTTGCAACATTATGACTAATGCTTTTAATAGACTGTGCTTGACCTCTTTAAATTCATATAAAGGTATCTTGTGGGAATTTAGGAATGGAGCCTGTTTGACTTTAAGCCACAAGCGTTAACTGACCACTTTGAGTCACTGGCATAACAAAAGGGCACCCAGAGCATCTCGTACACAAAACTCGTCAGAAACGGTGTGAAAACTTCAGATTTATAGTTTAATATTCAGTATGGGATTTCTTTGAGAGTTGGTAGGAGCAGTGCAGAGGTGGCAGGAAAGTCATAATGAATCCAAATGTGTGTGCACTCAGAGATGTATTTGCATAATTGTGCAGCAGATCACTTACAAGAGTGTCAAGCATTGTGCAGAATTCTTAAGTTTTAGAAATGTGGAAGACGAAGCAATTTTAGCAGCTATACATTTTTCGACTTAAAAAAAGCAATTCCACTACTCATCACGTTTTATTGTACTTCAAGAAAAGAGGGTTGAAGGCTAATGTGGGCTGTAGCAAGTGGAAGCAGGTGGACATAAACAAAGCAAATGGACACAAAATGGATGTTTTATTTAAATAAATCTGTATCTTGAGTATCACCATCTCTAATCAGAACTGTAGATCCTTCTTTTTAGGTAGATAGAGATTAGGTCCTTTTTTACCTAAAAAAGCAGATAAACCCACCCTGTGATTCTTTATGAACTGCTCCATGTCGTTCTCAGTCAGGTAATAGGCTTTGATGTAGGTCTCCACAAACTCCTTATCCGGGATGGGTCTGAGGTCAGTAAGCTTTTCGAGTTTCATGAGGAACTGCTGAAAATCGAGCTGCATGAGAGCTCGACCCTCATTACTACACTTCTTCACGTTAGCATAGCTAGTAGAGAGAAGAATACAAAAGGATATAATTTATACATACATGTACAGGATGTGCTTCATGCCTTCATTCAGATAAATGTATGAAGACGGATGGAATTTAAAAAGGAACGTTAATTTTCTTCACGTCACTGCAAATACTACCCCATCCAGCTAACGCCATCATACACCATAATGTGTCTGCAATCATGTTCTCTTTATCAGCCACATATTTATAGCTACATCCCACATGACTGCAGCAAACCTTTTAGAAAAGATTATCTAGTCCCAACAATACAAGTGCATACCAGACAAAAACTGTTGTGCAATAACTCCAATAATACCAGCAAATAAAAATAATTTAACTTAATGTTAAACACCTTAACACCTTTTTATATATATGATGTCATATAGTCTTTAAAGCCCTCACTCAGAATCATGGCTGAAAATAATGAATGGTCTGAATACAAATCAAACAATATTTGTGTTTTCTTTTTGCTTCTAGAGCAAGATAGTTATTATAAAAAGAACTGGATATTAAGCTTTAAAACCATGGTGAAGGTATAACTTAAGCTTTTTTTTAAAAATGCTGTTTAAAATACAATTTTAGACCAATAAAAACAATGTTTTCACCAACCAATTACAACAAAAAAAGCTAAAAACAAATATTTAAATATAATTGTTGGCTTGATGTGAGACTTCAGCTGCTTAACAGTCCGTGGATGCTGGCGCCTGATTCTGCTCTGAATGATGCAGCACATATTTAAAAACCTCATCAGACAATAACCACACGTTCTCGCTGAAATAACATGACATTTTCAGAGAAAGATGTCGCCATGTTGACAGGAGATGTCTCTATGATCTCAATATATGTCTCTGCATCAAAGTGAACCACATCTGCGCTGGCAAATACTAAATCCCCTGTACACACAAATTATTCAATTTGTCTGCTATAAATTAATCAATTAACCAATTTACCTGCTTATTGTTAAATGTTTTACAAGAATGTAACTTCAATAATAAAAACAGACCAACTTGTACATGTTTCAACTCCATTAAGATGAGTTTGGACACCTTGTACCCATAATGATGAGTTTTTACACCTCCTGTATTTCAAGACTATTACAACAGGTTCTGATTAAACCTTTTTGAAAAAAGTAAACGTCTTTATGCAGCAGTGTAATATGTGGTCAATCTGGTGTGTAAAAGTAATTTATAATCACTCATGGAGGCAGGTTTTTATGCAAATACGTTCCATGGGTAGCTCTAGTAACATATATATATATATATATATATATATATATATATATATATATATGGGTTGCTCTTATTAGGCGTTCAGAAGGAAGCGTTTTAATGCACAGAAGTCCAAACAATTATGTTTGAGATACATAAGAATGGAAAAGGACCTTAGCACGACTGCTGTAACCAACCTGAATCATGTATATCAATGTACATCGCAGGCTTTGTAAAAAAATATACAAAGAAAATACAATTGTTTAGCAACAACTGTTAAAACAACAGACTTCAATCAAACTAAAGAAGAGCTGAGAGAAATCTGACCCTAGAATCCCCCTATACACTGACCATTTCACCATTCAATGTGTACTGGGATGCATTGTATTATCTTGGGTTAACAAGCAAAGCTTCCCATCAACATGTTCAGATTTCAATTCTACACAATATTAGCTGAGCTAACTCAAGAGGAAAATAAATTGTTTTAAAAGTGAATTAGTTCAATTGAGATGTGACTCCTGGCCTAAAGAATGGTCTAAAGTGCTATTTTTCTAAAGTTAAATGGAGCTTTCTTAAGTCAAGCATCATCCTTAAAATGTAGACTCTTAATATGTGGAAAAATGAAGAGATAATGGAATAGTACAGCAGGGCACTAAATGGTTTTTACAGAATACAAGCATAATATGAGGCAATGACGATGACGATGATGTATTAAAACATACATAAATGGATAAAACAAAGTGTGAGAGACTTGTTGAGTTAAAGTTCTAGTTATCTTTAGTTAGGCCTATATAATAATACTTTTGTATATGTATATAATATTATTAGTTCCAGAACTCCCGCTATGATCAGAGTTAATTCCCTTTATCATCATGACTGTTTAAGTGTAAAGAATATTTACCAATCAGCCTGAAACAAAAGGGATTGAGTATCAATACTGAAATGACTGATTTTTACTTGGTTTATTTATTGTATTAAATTTTTGAATTTGAATATATTTACAAACCATTTTGTCGTTTAATGGTGAGCACATGGTGAAAGAAGAGGGAACAATTCCTTAGAGCTGCTAGAAATTAAAGATAAACACACTTTGGGTTCACTTGCAGCACAGACAAGAGAAGATTTACCTATGAAAAGCAGATGTTTAAATGACTGGATGACATTTGTAAAAATAAATAAATAAGAGTTTTCCGAAAGGAAAAAAGAGAATATAGTAGCTGTTTATTCACTCATTGCAATAATTTATTAGAGGAATTTGACATGAAAAAACACCAGTGTTTCTGGAACATTTATGAGACTGTCCAGAGAAGCAGGAACAGAACCTCCCAATACCTTCTCCGAAAATAACATGCACGCTCTTCCAAACACAAAAAATGCCTTTTTTAAATCAAGATAGATGAATCTGTTAAAATCTTCCTAGCTCCCAAATCCAGTAGTCAATAAATCTAATATTTCACAGACGAAAACTTGAAATCCTTCTAAATCCTATCTGATTAATCACCGAGTCCTTGGACACCACAAAACCAGCAAACAGCCTTATAACCATGTAACTGAAAAAATATTCAGACGCTTGTGTTGACTTTTTACTGTACAGCCTGGTAAATACATCAATCCTTAAGCACATTGACAAACTGTGTAGACAAAAAAAAACTACGTCAGTGTACCTGCATAACACACTTTTAATCATTTCAGCATGTCAGTTCTGGATAGATCTAGATTTATGTTACTCTGTACAACCTTTTGATATTTAAATATTTTAACCAGGCAGATGAGTAAAACTTGCTATATCCAACATATGAAACAGTCAAGATCAGGGATGCTCAGTATGTACATCAAGATCAATTGGTTGACTGTGTTGTGGATTTTAGTATCTTGGAAGTTTTCATTAACATTCACAAAGTTTTATTTTGGACAAGAACACTGCTGAGATGCTGCTTTATTCCTAAAAAGCTGACAAAGAAATGTTTTTACATCATTTATTCACTCTAGCTTATATTCGCCATGACAGTGACAGTGTAGCTTAATGGGTAGAGCGTTGGGCTTGGAACCCAAAGGTTGGGGGTTCAATTCCAGGCTCTGCTACACTCCACTCCACTGCTGGGTCCTTGAGCAAGACCCTTAACCCTGTCTGCTCATTATAAGTCGCTTTGGATAAAAGCGTCGGCTAAATGCAATGTAATGTAATTCGCGACAGGAGATGATAATCCATTTTTTTGAGCTTCCCAGAAAGCTCCAGGACAATCAGGGAATCAAACCCAGTACATCTGTCTGTGAGGTGACAGTGCTAACCACTATGCCACCCTGATAAAGACATTTAAACTGTTTCATTAGGCTTTTATATAAAGTCAAGGGCCTCTACTGCACAAGTTTTAGAACTTCTAACTTCTAGCTAGTTAAGAAAATATGTTTTTAGATGAACCTATTTGTTAGCCCTTTTCCACAAGAAAATCATTACATTTTAACCGATAAACACTTGGAACATTTAGAATTAGCATCATTAGCTATTGTGCTGACTGAGATTATTTAGTGAATTTACCATCAAAATATTGTTGCGGTTGAGGATCATTTGTTTCACTAACTTACACAGCAGTGCAAAAAATCTACATAATAACTAAACCACATTAAAAAGTGTGGGCATTCATTCTTAGATTCCACAGTGTCTTGATGCATGCTTAAAAAAAATCAAGGTACACACAACGGCAGAAGTTTAATCAGTTTATCTAGACACAAGTCTGGAAAAGAGATTTTGATGTTTGTCACTCATCCAAAAAACTTCTTTTTATTTGAGAATTGGTGGCGACTACATTTAACCTTATTGCAGAGCTGAACATGGAACCATGTGCAATAACCTTCTGTGCCTTTCACATATAATTGGGGAATAGCTGCAATCACAGCATAGCCAAATGGTGAGAGATGTGCTCTCGGATGTTAGTCAACACCAGAAGTCGAACAGAAGAATTGTCTCTACATCAAACCTGAGTGGAGATGAACTGCTTTCATTATACATCTCAGTTTATATGCATGAATCATCAATTTATACATTGTTACATACGTAGATGTATTTTATGCCGTCGACCTGTGGGTCAAGTTTATGTGAGTATAATGACTATAACAATCTTGTGTAGGTGGACCGAGATCGAGACGTGGTAAATTCTTTTTTTTCATTCTCATGGAGAATGGAGAGACTGTATAATTGGTTGTACCATTATTCTTGTCACGTCTTTTAAGTATGTTTATCATGAGAAGGCATCTGAGGGTGGCATATAGCAGTTCCTTGAAAGTGCGTTGGCTTTCTCATTCTCTGGGAACATGCGATGACAAAATGTCCAGCATTTAATGATATTCTTTTGTCAGATTTTTGGTATAATGTTTTTAGAGATTTAGAAGTGTAGAGAACAGTTAAGGAGTGAGAGTTGTCTGGTATTAAACTAGAGTTGAAGGGTTAAGCCTCTGAGCTGAAGGTAACTTTGTGCTTTGGTAAGCAGAGGCTGTCCTGTTGGCCAGGACTAACTAAACCGTGTCCAGATTTATCTTCGTCCTGGAGCTGTGTGTGTCGACTATATGTGTATGCCATGACTCCGTGATAGGTTATAAGCATTTCCAAGGTTGAATAAAACTGCTATTGTATGTTTATTACATTTGAACTTGTGTTTCCATCCTGTCCAGATGATCTTTAGAATAAAATTACGATTTTGGAACGTAATTGGTTGACTTTACATGATCATACACAAGCTGTAGAACTGTAGGACTGTAGAACAACAGTGGAATGGGCATCATAGTCTATATTTGGTTATTGGTTTTTGGTTCTTCAAAAACATTAAGTGCTGGGAAGGTATTTTAGGATCTGATCAGGTATCATTTCTATTTTATTATTTTGTCTATTGTGAGTTTTGAACCCTATTCCAGTATTTTCATATCTGTGTTCTTGTTGGGTAGTGTTGGCTTTGTGTTTTTACTTCTGTTGGATTTGATTTCTTGGCACTTACTTTTTTGTTGACAGATTTTGCTTTGTTTGTAAGTGTCTGAAGATTTTCACATCTTATGTAGGCATTGTTTGTTTGACAACCTGTGCTCAGGTCAGGTCTTGAGTGGACCAATGCAGAAAAGGTTGGTATATTTTTAAGCATGTTTAGGCATGTTTTTTTTTGTTCTGGCAACCTAATTAGTTGTAATTACTTGTAGTTACTTATAGTACTTACTAATAGCACCCCTTCTGGATTTTTACAGAAGATTGTGGTTCCGTGGGTGTGTTTGAAGTATCTGTAGCAAATGAATAGATGATGGATGTTTTCAGATAAACGTTCTTATACAGGTATGGTCTGTTTAAAGTGAAAATGTAGGTTTAATTCTATCTTGTTATGTAACGATGATCATTTGATTTCACAGAGGCATCATTTGATTTTCACAGTGGACTGATTGCTTTAGTGTAAATTCAGTTTAATTCGTGCCTTTTACTTTTCTTAGTGGTACTGTTTAGGAAAGAGTAAGGTAGAACCCATATTCTATGGCCAGGGTTCAATGTGTGAATTAGTTTTAAAGATGTAGATGTAAAGTCCCACACTAAGCTATAATTCATCCCTGTTCGTGGCGAGGAATACCAAGAAGGTAAACACATCCAAACATCATTTTATCTTTATAATGAGACATTTGAAATCAATACTGGTAGTGTGGACATCTCTGCTAGTAAGGTAGAGCAGCTACTCACCCCTCCACTAGTGTCCGATTGGCCAGACGAATGCAGTGCTCCCATAAGACGTTAGACACAGGAAGTGGGATCCGCACTTGTCTGGAGACGTCACTGAGTCTTTTATTGAACTCATCAAACTCCTGGAAAGGAAAGAAGGCAAAATGTGCAGCCAAAAGTTAATCATTGCAACATTTATTGGACAGTTATTTTACTGTGTCGTCAATATGCGCTGAAGTCTATATCATTTCTGATCATCAGAGAGTCGAAATGTCTGACTTCAACAGATGGTGTGAGAGATGGTAGTAAAATGAAACACATTCTGATGTTACAAAAAAAATTACAAATGATTTTATGAAGCTTACTGATGGGCAATAAACATCAAATGCAACATATGCAGCAATCAATGTGAACATGAAGAAATTATAGACAGTATTTAACTTTATTAAATACATTCAGAATACATAAATACATTCAGAATCAGAATTGTATCTTTGTCTTATTTCCCTTATCACATGTCTAAAAATGAGACACCACAATGTGCAGACCGACCTGAAGCTTAGCCAATTACAAGTTTGAACAACAAGTCATGTCTTCTTAAACTATACTATAGATATCATTAATTTTTCTAAGAACATAGATTAAATTAAATAAATATCAAACATCGTTTGCATTCATGGCAGACCTTTTTCTTTCACCAATGCAAAAATAATCGTTATGGACAATTTAATTTTGAACTGTGGAAGAAAACCCACACAAACAAGAAATAGGAAAAACATGCAAACCCCATACAGACACCAGAACTGAGCCGCCCCACCAGTGCTTTCCTCCCAGCACACCCAGCAACTGTGCACAATTACAGAATTAAAAATATTGAGACCAGAACAACCACAATGTTGCTGGTTATATTTCTTTCTTTGTTGAGGTTTGTCAAAAATAAGCTACTAGCATGTTGTTGTTGATGATGTGTGCAATTGTTACCCATTACCCATAACTATCCGCTCATTTACTTTAATGAAATACTGTCCATATGCATTTGATTGAAGTGGGGTGGCTATCACATCTGGAATGTGTTTTGTTAATGTAAGTGAATAGTGACAAGTAAATTACAATTTCACATATATGTCAGTAGCTTGTGAGCCTTTCTGATGAACATCATCACAATAATAAAAAAACCATCATTGCAGTTGTTCTGGTTTTAGTTCTTTTAATTCTGTAAGTATGCACATTAAAGACAGAAGCAGAGAAGCAGAGAAGAGTAGATCATGTACTCAGAATGAAGGGAAGTTAATGCTAAACTATTTTTGAAATTTGAAAAAAAGAAGAATGTCTGTATCTTATTAAATAGATTGACGCATCACTTAAGTGATGCCAGGAACTACATGTTCTATTTTCTTGCTCTGTGTTTGTTAGTTTGCAGGTCAAACCAGATGTTATTTGGTTTGTTTTACACATGGGATTCTAACAATGATGTTTGATTACATGATTTTTAGTGGTGGGACTCGATTAAAAATTTTAATCGAGTTAATTACAGGGTCTGTAATTAATTAATCGCAATTATTTTGC
>JAOUQU010349865.1:0-12541 GCA_028566735.1 Ammoglanis amapaensis
AACATTTCAAAAAGCAATAAACATGTTTGTTGTTAAGAATATACGTGCATTCATTCAACATTTTAGTAGCAAAATAACTGCGATTAATTAATTACAGACCCTGTAATTAACTCGATTAAATTTTTTAATCGAGTCCCACCACTAGTAAAAATACACAACAAGGTTACTGAAATACATTGTAATGTATTAAAGTGTTGTATGAATTATTTGAAACATCCCCCGACCTGCTGTTGAAGCTCCATAGCTTTTCTTCGAGCACTGACCCTGGCCTGCTCAGCGACTTGGGCTTTCTCTCTCTCGGCTCTAGTTCCAGCACATAAAGAAAGAAAACAATGTGATACGTAGCAGCAGCACAACATGGTACAGGTATGATTGAATAATCTAAACTCAACTAAATGAAATAATTATCAAAGGAAGTTGTTTGTGTCTTGTACCGCTCTGCAAATGCTCGGATCTCCCACAATAAGAGCTCTTCCTCGGGCACCCAAGTCTCGATGATGATCGGCCCTTCTTGCTTACTGGGCTCGGGTGGTTTGGGCCGCAGGGCGCTGGAACGCAGACCTTTTCTCTGCGGCGTGCATGTCTCTGAAAAAAAAAAAACAACAACCCCAGAAATAAAACAGTCCAGTTAGTCTCATTGAAGGTAATGATTTTATCATTATATAATAATAGGAATTCTGTTCTCTGTCTGAGCATTAAGTTTTGTACATGGCATGTGAGCACGACTCCACGAACACGTGCATTTTTGCTAGTGGTGGCATTTCTGATTCATTTTACAGAATCGCAGCTGATTCATTTAAATCAGTCCATGCTAAAATAAAAAGCTTGTTTCTCTTCAGCACGTTGATGAATGATCTAAACGTTTTTTTATGAATGTATATGAATAGCTGTAGTTTTTTCTGCCATTATTTCAGAAACGTGTTCCAATTGTAAAACGTTCAGATGGAAATACGGTGTCATTGAGAAGGTGTGTCCAAACATTTGACTGCTACTGTATAATAAAATAAATAGATGCTAAATAAAACAACCAAACACTTAGAACTTAAAGTCAAGCTAATAAAACTATTCTTACCCTTTGGGGTTTCTGGGACCCCGATGGGGCAGATGATTTTGCGGATGCAATATTCAGATCGAATTCCATAAGGGCCGACATCTCTGCGCTTGATTATCTCCGTGGTGGTGATCTCGGACTCGGTTGTTTCTGCATCGTGCAAATACATTCCAAATGATTTTTATTTCAACTAGTAAAGTATTTATCAAAGATAATCATGGTAGAAGAAATGATCAATACAAATGTATCATTTATTACCTAATAGAATACTTAATAATAAAGACGATACACACTGCAGTGTGTGTGTGTGTCTCACATTACCTGTGCGTGTGGTCCCGGAATTAGACGGTTTCACTGCCATGTCGTCCCAGCGAAGACATGCCCAAAGCAGACGCAGCATCAGACTCACCCCTGCTAACGAATTTGCCGTCTGAAGACGATACCTGTAACCAGTGGAGGTCCAAGTACAGCCAGGATTAGAACTCCGGAGGCTTAGAAATCTAACATCTTACCTACTGAGCTTCTACTTCTCTTAGTTCACCACTATTTCAATAAAATGCCATTCATTAGTCTAACACTGATATCTATTTAAATTATATTTAAATCATTAAAATACTGAAGGTAACCTTTGTCCATTAGGTAGAACAGAACAGCCGTGAAATTACATTTGAAGGCACTTTTAATTAAATTCAAAATTATATTAAATAAGACCAGGGGAGCTGTGATAAGTTTGGGTTTAATTTCATTTTTTCCACTGGATCATTACGTCGAAGCCCACACACTTTTAATAAAGCACGAGCTGTAACTTGATTGGTGTGATTACACAACTATTTTAGTTTTTAAAAACGTATATAGAGCACACATGAGACAAAAACAACGCCAGACATTCATTATGCAGTGGAGTAAAAAGTAAGATATTTGACTCTGAAATATAGATAAAGTTAAAGTAAACGTACCTAAAAATTAAATACTCCAGTAAAATACTCTCTCTCTCACACACACACACACACACACACACACACACACACACACACGCACGCACGCACGCACGCACGCACGCACGCACGCACGCACGCACACACACAGTCTTCCCTGGTGTGGATGGGTGTAGATTTGCAAGTATTATCCTGACACCCTCCCTAAAATTGAACCCAACCGAGCATCAGTGTGACCACCTTGATTGTTGCTTGCACCATGTTCATGCCCCGTCTACAGGAGGACCATAATCATGTGACTCGACAGTGTATTTGAAGCATGAATTTGAGCCTCCTGTTATTGCTTATGGGTTTTGAATAGAAAGCAAGTAGCTTAAAATCGGTGATACTGACATTTTGGCCAAATCTCTACACTGATGTTAGAACAAGCTGTCTTTTGTCTACATGCATTAACGGCTTGTCCACTGAGAAACATTATATAGAGAATATAATGTGAATTTTTGGGCATGCCTTTTGTTGATCTTAATTAATAATTTAGTTTACCACTAAATTACCACTATTAGTTGAATATTAAAAACAAGAAACATTGCCATAAACATTTCGACTCACCTCCAGGTGATGCTGAATGTGGGTCTGGGAGCAGTGTACGGCCAGACGTCTGGAGCCGGCTTGGCATTGTAGCTGAACACCGGCACTTCCTTGAAGCCGCCCTTGCGAGCGATCTTTTTAAGTTCTTCGCTGGGCAGAACGAAGATGCTTTTCTTGCAGCTCTTAGTGACAAATTTGCGATGCGATGGCAGAGCGGATTCCGAGCGTGCCTTCTTAGTGCTGGAGAAGCGGACCAGCAGTACCCGGTCTTGTGTGGAGTGCGTCTGTGTTAACGGATTGCGTGATTCTGATGAGCTATCTGTTAGCAGATGTGTAACGGGGGGTTTTGTCTCCTCGGTTACTGTGCTGTCGTTGATCGAGCCGATGGAATTACAGCCAACTGGTTGTGACTCTGTGCCTATCGATGTTGCTGTGGTTACAACTGGTGTGTTCGATCTTCCATTGCAGTTAGTGTCTGCAAAGTCGTTACTAAGGCTAGATTCCTCGGTGGAGAGCACCGGAGAGGGAACGATTGTTGCCTGGGAGCCTTTATGCTCCTCATCCAGCCTCGTTTTCAGGCTGGTTTGCTCTTTAGGATCAAGCGTTGAATCTGCTTTCGGGATGGTTGGGGAGGATAAGGCCAGATCTTCGACTGTGTCTCCAAGACGAGGAACTTTCTGTGGGGGTAGATAGTCTGGGTTCCTCTCTGTGACGTCTGTGCTGTTAATCTTTTTCATCTCGCTATTCAGAACAGTACTACCATTAACCAATGGCTTCAACGATTCCTTAAGTGATAAAGGCTTTCGATCATCATCTAACCCTCGATCATTATTCAGATTTAACATCGTATCCTTGCTTGGCATCTCATTTAAAACCGATTTCTTTTCATCTTGTCCATTCATTTGCAAGGACGTAGGATTTATAACAGATTCATTAACTGCATTGCTTGTAACAGACTTTCCTTCACAATCCTTTTCACCGCACCCAACTCCGTTCTCCCCAGTAGGTAGCGCATCAGTCACTTTGTCAGACTCCTGTTTGCATACAATCCCATTTTTTACTTCAGGTTTTTCTTCAGGCCGTATTGTGGCTACCACTCCGTGCGGTTCCATTTTAAACTTAAGTCTCTGGATCACGACCTTCGGACTGGCAGAAACGTCAGGCTTTTTCTGTTTTGCCTCGGTGTCTTGTTGCCGAACCCGGTGCTCGAGCAGCTCGTCCAGCTTGGCGGGCTTGACCTTCTGCTTGTAGGCTGTCCGTAGCAGGAAACCTTCACTCACGTCCACAACGTCGTAGTTAAAAGGTCTTTGTTCGGGTGTGGGTGTGCCTGCATCTTTTTTAATATGTAGGTTTAATGAACTTGTATCACCTTCAGAGAGGAGAAATGAACACATAAACCAATAACTTTTATAATATACCAATAACAACTATTTATATTCAGCTTCGGACTCGAGAAAAGATCAACTTATACCTCTCTGTGTGTTTACTACTGCGTCTAAACATGTGTTTCACAGCACGGATTAGGTAAAATATGTGTTCTAAATGAGTAAAAAGAATTCTAAACTCAATTTAATGTAAATATATAAAAAGTAAAGTCTGGTTGGAACAGTTGCTACCTTCTTTCACGTTGTGCTGGATATCCACTCCAGTCGCCATCTCTTCTACCTCTTGTTTTGTTTGTTCGTTTAACTTTTTTTCAGGCTCCTCGGATTTGTGGCTCTCAGGGACTTCAGGACTTGTGTTGATGTTTTTTATCGTGCTTGAATCTGTCGAATTGTTCCTAGCTGTGAAGAAAATAGGCTGTTAATTTTTTTTCCATCATTTCAAAGCATTTGACCTTACAAATTGCAACAATTAAAATGCAAATTACTTTCAGAGATGGCTGTACTAATTAACCCTAGCCACGTAAGTAAATATATTTAGCCAGTTATAGATTTTATATTATATATAAGTAAATAGCTTCTTAAAACCTGACAACCGCTTGATGCTGGTTGGCTCATTTTGCCAATTTAATTAAGGTAGGCTGTGATTGCAGTATCTATACACAGAGAATAAAATGAAGGTTTTGCAAGTGGTGCTTTTTAATCGTCGAGGGTCAGGTTTGTTACGGGCTTAGTAATAAATCAACATATTAGTTGCACAATGCTAGCTAGCATAAGTTAAACATTAAGCATTATTCTGCAGAGATATGTGCTGCATTCCCATTACAGAAACAGTGCACTATATGGGGTGTCATTCATACCACGTCTGACGACGCAGCTTCTTCTTCACCGCACAAGCTGTAAAAATACCACCGCACAGGATGTAAAAACGGGATGAAATTGACACAAAGATGAAATTACCTTCCAGCTGCTGACGGTAATTGGCATTGGTGTTGCCGGGTAACTTAGGACTGAAACGGTGGACGTAGGTCTTACTGATCCAGAACCAGCCCCCGTAACCAGTTACTCTGTACTCCTCTCCTTTCTGCTTCCAGACCTTTAAATATAAAACATTTCAGTCTTAATTACTACTTGGATTTTACTCTTTAGTAGTTTCAATAACCTGAAAATGGACAAGCAAAGCAGAATTTGAAGAGCATTTAAAGGGTTCGCTTTTAACTGCAATGCTCTAGACCACACTAGTCAACAAAAATCATGAAGTATATCGGCAACATGTCATATGATTCACCTTATTTTTTTAAATCCTGGATCAACATAGACATCCTCTCATTTCAATGACACAAGTCATCTTCACATTCAGTCCAAAATAGGCTTATTTATTCATAAATTGAACCATGTGACTCTGTTCCTGTGACAGACAGTCTACCCCATAAGGAACAACAACAAGCATGATTTAAAAAGCAAACATCGGTGGATTTGCTTTGCAACATTTTATGTCCTGTAAAAGGTTTAGAGATGAATCCTGCTTTAGATTTTCACTGTAATCATTTAATTAGGGTTTCCTTGATTAATCAATAGCAATCAATAATGAAACAAAATGAGTTTTAGAATATTATTTGTGCATGGGTTGTTTTTAAGAGCTTGCTTTTTTGGGAACAGTTTACTTGACTTTGAAACCCTTCAAAGGATTTTAAAGTGAATGATCTGAATGATTGTGTGTGTGTTCCTGCTTCTCAGATTATGTGGTCCTACACATGCACACACACACACACGCACACCTAAAGTAGAGTTTGTTGGTCGTGCCAGGAAAATGAGATTTGTGAAAAAGGTGTGCAAACACTCGAAGATTAAAAGCAGATTTAAGAAATGTAGAAAATAAAAACACACTTGACATCATGTTTTTCTCAGCCAAACACAACTGGTGTCTGAAGTGTGCTTCGTTAGTTGTGTACAATCTAATTAGTTAACATTGTGCAGACATGAAGCAGGTTGGCTCACGCTTGCCTAAAAGACTACAGAACGAGCTGATAACTGATGTTTACAAGTCCATAGTGAGTAAACGGAATAAAGAGAAAAAGAAACATGGAAGATATAAACGATAAAGACAACATCATCTAGAGCAGGGGTCACCAACCTTTTTGAAGCTGAGGGTTACTTTTGGGGTACCAACTAATGCGAAGGGCGACCAGTTTGATACACACTTGTGAAGTCACAAATTTATAGCCTTTAATTACATGTTACTATTAATAATTATATACTGTAACGTCTGTGGGTCGCGCGGAAAGGATGAGACGGATGTAAACAAAAGTCCTGTTTTATTAACACCTTCGGATAACTCGCGGTTACATTTCCACCATCATTTTCCTCGTAACATCGGCCGGAACATCGGAGCGCACACACACCGGTTCAATCCCAAACACTCTCTCGCTCCCTACACACCGGTACTAGGCTCCTCCCTCCCCTCTTAGCACCCCCCCACACACGAAGCATAAATAACTAGAACATGTGAACAGAGCACTCATAACATTAAACACACACATAACCCATAACATTAAGCGATCGCTACAATATAATACACAGATTGTAATTTTATAATTTACACCAATGCAAGTGTGATTTAAAAAAGAATAGCAACAAAAAAAATAATACAGCTCACCTGTGTCACTATAATGAGCTATTTTTTAGAACAGTCCTGCAAGCGACTCATGAGGTCCTTGCGGGCACTACGTTGGTGACCCCTGGTCTAGACTACTGCACTTTAGCATGTTGGACATTAAACAATAAGTCTAGGCAAGGCTATGGCAGCCCTTTTCTGTCCTGTTTTGGGAGACCAGAATGAATCGTTTTTGCTTATATGCCCCTCACGTTGCAGAAACACTTGACATTTATATTCAAAAAGCTTATTTATAACATGATTTTCTTTATATAACTGAGATTAAATAATGTTTCTCTTGTGTGTGTGTGTGGGGGGGGGCAGCAGGATTTCGACATAACACCAAATTTCCTCTAGTTGTTCTGTAATGCTAAGAGGGACACACCAGAGCTTTGTGTGCCGGGTTGTTTAGCCTTGCTAAATAAGACGTTTTTGCCAGGAAGGGCCCTCAGCATAAGGGTATCATGGTTGTTAGAGAACTGGATTTGTAATCGAAAGGTTGATTCAATTCTGAGACTGGAGAGCCTTAACTGCTACCTGAACGCCAAGGCTTAGGCTGCCCACTGTGCTGGACACGTGTGCTCACTGCCGCCCCTTAGTGTGTGTAAATTTGTGTTTCGCTGCACGGATTTGGTTAACTATAAAGGATGATTCCAAAGCACAAGGTGACAAAATACTGGGTGCTACCGTGTTGCCCCAGAACTTCCAGGGATCAACCGGACCCAAAATGTCAGGGTATGTCTCAGACCTCAACGTAAGACATGATGAGCTCACCTGGTGTTTAACACGGAAGGTGTATTTGACCCAGGTGGCTTGTTGCATCGTCTCTTCTTCCTCCAGCTTCTTCTCCCTTTTCCTCACCTTCTCCTTTTCTTCCCGCTCGAGAGACGTAATCCGGTACAGCCTACGCCACACACACACACACACAGTAAAACAAATCATCAAAAGTCATCTAAAGCCAGTAACACAACACACACACGAACATCAAACCTAGGCCTCAGCCAATCAAGCGCCACTTTTCCCCCACTTACAAACAGCCTCAGTTCCAGCTGAATGAAAGAGCCACTACAGTAACTCCTGGGTTTTCTCTGGAACAGCTCCATTCCCAACACTCGTGTAAATAGCTCACGGTGGGTCTGGATAAGAAAACATCAAGACTCTGTAGCCCTTAACCCCTCCGAGGCAAAAAACAAACGCTCCGGGCCGGAAGTGCCTTCGCTATGAGCCCTAATTTAAGTGCAACGTCTACACTGCGCAAATATTAGTTTACAACACAGACCGGTGCTTTGAAGCTCTGCAAACATCCTCGCGTGAAACGTTTGCGGTGCGGCCGGCTTTGAGGAAACGGATCCAGCGCGAGGTGATTAAACGGCGCTTTTGATTTGATGAAGAAAACCATCAGACACGGCAAACACGTCCTACAGCGCTGGCAGCAAACATGAGACCGTAACAGAGAGACACGGAAACCGACTCTGCTCTTGATCTCCAGTTTATTACAAACTGTCTATAGGTTCTTTCAAGCAGAGTCGATTTTTTCCTTTTACGTAATCAAAACCCGAAAAGAGCCGCCTGGCGTGCAAAATGTTTGAGCTTTTAAAATGCATTAAAATTTGTCTGGTTGATGCACACGTGATGGAGAAGTTGAAAAAAGAATCTTCATTATATGTAATATGTTTTGACAGAACAACCACATTTAAAATATGGGGATTTGACTATGCCACTGTGGTTCCTTCATGTAGAAAAGAGGTTGCTTGAAACTAGATTATGTATTTAAAATAAATAAATAAATAAGGCTACATGACTCTGTAATTCAAGCATTCGAACTGGATCATGAAAACCCGACTGGTGCCGTTTTTACCGTGTGTGTCCAAGCGAATCCTTCCACATGGGCAGCAGAGCCACGGGTTTGATGGAGCACTCCAGGATGGCTAAAGCCAAAGCAAACTCCCGCGCCTTACTGCACATTTGCACTGCTCTGCTCCAGTTTGACCTGAAACAATACACATGGTCATAAAAACATCATTTATACCTGCTAATAAAAAAACTTCATTAGTTATTTATTAGTATTCATAGATATAGTTCATATACTTATTTTTGCTATTTAGTAAAACTAAAGTATTTCTTATTCAATACTTTATTAAATGCTGGAATAAAAAATAGAGCACTTGATTACAAAAAGAATCAATAGCTGCAGTCCTCGGCCAAAGAATTATTTTCTTAGTGGCTCTTAGAAGCACACCAGATGGCTCACAGATTTGTGTTTAAAAAGTAGAGGCATGTGCGCATAGACGGGATTTCCAGTTAAATTCCTGCTGACCCATAACATCCTAATCATCACATACAACTCTGGATTCACTAGCGTCACAAGTTCTGTTTGTTTGATCAGACCAAGCCATCTGTGTTACTGGTGTCATGTTGATAAACACTCCGAGAACATTACAAGTGTGTGAACGGAATGCTTCTCGAAACAAAAAAGCAACTATCGAGGCCTTAATACTCTACCTATGGGAGTCCCAGTTAGGGTGCAGGAAGGGTGAAGGGATGTTATTTTCCAGCTGGATGATGGTCAGCCTTAGCGTGGAGATGATCAGGATTTTGGAGCCGTAGATGGCGCCGTTCCATTTGAATTCTCCGGCAGCAGTAAAGCAGAACTTGTGTGAGAGGTGCCTGCGCTTGTCATGATCCTCGCGGTGCTGGTGCTTATTGAGGGCCAGGGTGTTGGTGCTGTATTGGTTCTGGTAGACTCTGTATTTGCCTTCCTGGCCTAATCGAAAGAGGGAACCCAGGGCGCCTTTCATAACGGGGTCTTTGGCACAGCGAGAGTTTAGACGGGTAACTTCTCCCTGTGCGTTTAGCACTATAACCTGCACACACGGGTGTAAAAAAAAAAAGAAGGAAAAGTGTGAATGAACATGAAAGTAACCCTTCAAACCATAAGCAAGTATAAAGTGTCTTTTATAAGCCCTTACCTCTTTGCCCTCTTTGTATTCCTTATTAGCCTCGTGAATCGCTGATGCCACCTGGTGGCTCTTTAGCAAACTGAGTTTACTCTCTGGATTCCGTAGGCGCGTCACCATGCGTGAAGCTGACAGTGTCCCGTGAACTCCTGTCAGAATCTCACCTTTCTCTGCCCCTTCACCTGAAACCATAAACAGTTACATTGGCTGTATGTAAACACACACACGTGCTTATTCTGTTAATATTTAATACTGTTTGTCGTTATGTGAACATTTAACTTCCACTTTTACATTAGAAATAGAGGTTCAGAGCTCTAGTCTCACCCTTCTCATCTTGGTCGATAGAGACATCAAAATCATCTTTCAGACTGCTTCGACTGTTCTCATCAGCAGCCTGGGGTGTAGGTGGAAAGGATGACGCATCCCCAACGTCAGCACCAGAGTCTGAGAGCCTATCTGTTGAAGGAACAATAGTACAGTTGGGTAACTGCATCTGGGTGTAACAACAGTAGCATGTTCTTGATGCAGAGGGCAGTAAAATAAATGAGCAAAAATGCCTTTCCTGGCACAACCCTCCAATTGGGAACGGCTCTACAATGCACTGGTTTGTGCACCTTAGTGGATAGGGCAGTGCCCAGACTTCGGGGCAGTCTGGCATCGTGTCGCTGGTGTGCTAGTAAAACATCTGGCTGTTCCACTTAGATGTGGTCAGAATAAAAATGTGTTGAAAATAATGCAAATATGGTTATTAATGCAATAAGACCTGCTAGCCCATAAGTTCTCTAAATAAGAATAAAAGCTTCGATTTGAATCGAATCAATTCCTTTCGGATCGATAATTCATTCATCGATATTCACTTTAAACAGAAGCATTTCAAACCGCAGGGGGCGCACTACTAATTTTACTAGCAAAAATAAAGGGAAAGTTGTTAATAAATACATGTATTTATTTTAAAAATAATTAAACAATAAATAAAAACAATAGTATAGTGAACCCAGAATAGTTCTTGGCTATGTTCGAGGGACGATGGGCTGAAAGGAATCTCAACCCTGCTGCTGGTTGACGGCACCTGAACAGAGACAAGGAGCACAATGTGTGGCACTACAAATGTTACGCTAATCGCTATGCAAGAAGAAACCAATGTTATCTTATTTGTTAGATGTTAGATAGGGGTCTGCAGCAGTAGAGTTTAGGTAAGTAAGCAATTAAATATGACTAGACTGGGGAAACATTGAGCAGCTAGAACGTGATTAAACTACACTGCTTAATTTTTAGACATTAGACAAGATATTTGGTGCGAGCTGCAGCTTTCCAGGATCGACTACAATCATAATGTGTTTCTTATTGTAAAAAGAAAAAAAGATTACATGGGGGTAATCAAAATCGAGAGAAAACGACGAAATGGAGGCAAAAACGAGAAGCACAGAGCATCCCAGGGGAGATTTGTTTTAGCCTTTAAACATAATAAATAGCGAGCAAGATGTTACAGAACACTATTACACTCAAGGGCAAAGAACTGAAATGGAAACTCAAGAACAGAACCTCGGAAATGAGATCGTTCATGCACTGAAAGTAGCTTCTGAAATTATTCTCTGCATTATACCTGCGGTCTCGGACGACTCCTGCAGATCATTCCCTCCCTTGGTCTCAGAGAGTGGAGGTGATGTATCAGAAGTCTTCTCTAGTGCAAAGACGATGGACGCAGAGGATCCGGACCTTTTTAAACCCAGACAGTCTGAATCACTTGGTACCTCAGCTAGAGAACAAAACATACTGATGGTCAGCAGGCCTCTTCATAAAAGAGGATTATGCAGCATGTGGAAACATCTAGCATTTTTAATATATGTTCACAAAGCTCACAAATTAGACATGAGTTAAAGGTTTAGTTGCCTAACACTAGTAGCAGGTGTAGCAGAGACACTAGTAAATGTGTCCTTAAAATAATCAGTTAACATGATAACGCAATACTGAACATACACAAATTGTTGTTTTATACACATCACTGTAATTTGTCTAAAATACAAAACATTTGTAAAGACAGAGATTATATATTCAGATAATGTATATAATATAGAAGACACATGATGTGTGTAACCTATATGTACCTAAATGGTGGTGGCATGGTGGCTTAATGGTTCGCACTGTCGCATCTCAGAATTAGAAGTCCTAAATCAGATTTCCCATGTAGACCCAAGGCTTCCTATAGAGTTTGCATGTTCTCCTTGTGTTTGCATGGGTTTGTTTTTGGTGCACACTAGTTAGATTCATCCCTACCTGGACCGGTGGCTTCCTCACTGCCTGTCTGGACCGGTAGAAATCCGTCTTTCGTTGATTCGGACTCCTGCTCAGTTTTAGACATCTGTTCATTATCTTCCCCCAGTTTGGATCGTTCCACCTCTTCTGCAGCTTTCTTCTTCACCTCTTCCATTTCCTGTTCTCGTTTGGCCTTCACACGCTCCAGAATCTCCTCTGAGAATGAAAGAATATGCAAATGCTGCTGAATAGACATCGTTTTAAAAACTAGCCCGAGGGCAGGATATTGCTGTATATTACAAATGACTTGTTTTTATCACTGCAGCACTGGAGCACTTTAGTACAATCTTGCTGTAGAAGGCCAGGGAATGCTGGGTAATCTAAGTTGCTCAGAGAAGGTGAATTGCTTAGAGAATTTGAAGATATAAATGCACTGAGGTCTATAATGTAGAGATTCTCTGTGAGCTTGTCCTGCTTCTATATTTCATTATCATTAGTCACATTTTTACTAAGGTACTGCAAAAAGCCAAATTATGGTCCACTATAGTAAACCCTCAAAAGAAAAACAAATACTGCACATGTCAATATGTAGTAAAACCTACTAAGTATCACAATAAAATATGATAAGGACCAATCTGTTAAAAGCAGGGGTCACCAACCTTTTTAAAACCGAGAGCTACTTTTTGGGTACCAACTAATGTGAAGGGCTTCCAGTTTGATAC
>JAOUQU010350083.1:0-12541 GCA_028566735.1 Ammoglanis amapaensis
TGGCCGACTAGTAATTTTTTCGGTCGACCAACGAATAATCGATTATTTGCGGACAGCCCTAATATATATATATATATGAGAGGACAGAGAGAGACAGGCAGATGGATGGAATGAAAACAGACAGACAGACATACAGAAAGATAGATAGATATTATATACAAATAGAGAGAGAGAGAGAAAGAGAAGAGAGAGAGAGAGACAGATAGATGGATGGAATAAAAAGAGACAGACAGAGAGACAGACAGACTGAATGTTGGATGTTGTGCTCTGGGTTTTAGTTACACGAGTTCATGGACTCACAATAGACGTCGACCCGGATGGACTTGAGGGCCGGGGCCCCGAGGCCGTTCTCAGCCTTGCAGTAATATCGTCCACCCTGATGTCGCTGGATGTTACTAATGCGCAGCGTCTCGTTAAACACGGTGGAGTCATGGAAACGGTCAGAGGCGCTTCCTGTCGTCTTAGTCCAGCGAACCTAAAGACAGAAGAAACGATGAACACTGTTTAGTACTCGCAGAGATAAACAACAACATGTTGCTACTGTTGCTGCAGGAACAAAACGCCTGCAATACAGGAACTGACCACAGTTTTACATCAGAAAGTGCTAGGGACAAGGGGGGCGCTGTGGAGCAAGGATGCCTCAGCAGTGACTCAAGGTTGGAAGTATTTCTTCTTTTCTTCCTTTGTTTTACGCGCTTTTGCTTGTTCGTAATTATTTTAGTGGATTAGAAGATGTTTACTAGATTTAAATATAAATGAAATGAAATATAAAAAAAACTTCCAATGTGTTTATTAATAAGTTTATCTTGGGGACTTGAATCGAAACTACTGATAGCTTAGTGGTTAAAGTACTGGGATGGAGATCGGAAGGTTGCTGGTTCAAGCCTCAGTTCCACCACGTCGCCACTGTTAGGTCCCTAAACGATGCTCTTAACCCTCAACACCCCCCTGCCCCCCTAAAATGGTCATTATAAATCCCTTTGGCCAAAAATCTTGCAATCTGGCAACCCTTGAGAGGCTGTTAGTCAATAAAAAAGAACCGTTTGTGTTTCAATTAAAAGTAAAATGTGCTAAAAGTTGTTTTTGTTTGTTTTGACCCTTCGTTTCGTTTTTACAGAACCATTTGACCACTCGTGCTCTATAAAGAGTAACTCGTGGGGGAGGGGGGAAGAATTGCTCCTGGTCCAGGATGTAAAACTCCATCGCGCTGGCTCAGCTCGGCTCGTCCGTCAGTCCACGCGGCTCGGCTCGACCGCGCTCAAGGCTAAGCTAAAGTCCATAAAACGTATTTTACAGAATTGCTTTTATATATTTATATATATATATATTATAGGTGTATATATATGTGGCGGCGGGTCAGCGAGAGGTGAACGGTACACGAAACGTTCGGTGAGAATCGTTTAAGGCGCCGAATAAATGACGCGTGAGACGAGCGCTCTTTATGTGTTTTAGCAATTTAAAGCCATTCGAGGTGAGCGGTGCCAGAGCGGGTGCGAGCAGGCCAGCGATTATCGAGCGAAGTGACGCCCGGTCGTCTCGAGGAACGTGTAAAGGACAGCGGTCCAGGTCTGTCAGGGAAGGACCAGCATGCCAAAGCGGGTCACCGCTGTAGAAAAGCACGGAGGCCAGAAATCGTCCACTCAAGTCCTCAAAGTCAGGCACCTACATACAGCACTAGTCGGAAACCCTGGACACAACTTCCTTTGATCTTTTATGATGTAATATCTACTCGGATGTAATGAGGCGATCGCTGAAGCGCCAGATGAAGACGAAGATCGAAGTCCCTCGTGAATAATATTATAACGTATTCAATAACGCGTTATATAAAATCAATAACGTATAATAGCGTCAATCTGCAGAGACCAAAACCGGAAGTCATTTGATGTTTTATTTCCCGCATTGTTCACACTTCCCGGCTACGTAAGTGCTGCTCGGCCTCCACGGTCACATCAACACATCAAAGATGAAGCAAAATTCCAGAACATCTTCCGAGACCTGATGGAGGACCGATTCCTTTGTGATGCTGATTGCGAGGAACGCCGGCGCCACAGTAAAGCAAACTTCTCCCCTATAGTAACAATATCCAGGTTTGTTTTACATTTATGACATCATTCCTTCGTAGTCGTCTTCCCGATCGACCTACGTTGTTGTGATGAATAATGACGGGCAGCGCCGAATCGTCCATTCACTGGTCCGTCCTTTTGAGGCCTGGCTGAGACTTCCTGTGTGGGTGACCTACATATCAACAACACCCCCTGTTCATCATGCACAGTGGAGCAGAGAGCAGGAAACACCTCCGATCAAACAACCCCCCCCCCCCACTGCCACCCCTCTACCCCACCCGCCAGATGAAATTCTCCACGCTGGCGGGGTGGATTAAACTCGCTCGGCCGTGAATCAGCCTCTTCTGAAGGGACGGGGGAGGGGGGGTGATGAGACGATGAGGAGGAGGAGGAGGAGAAGGAGGAGGAGGAAGTATCGTTTCTGTAGGGTTTCCTCCATCCTTACTTCCATCAAGGGAGGAAACTAGAAATTGGCATTCCGGGATGCAGGAATGCAGGAGTGTTTGGTATGTTCTCTACCGGAATAGACCACCGAAGTCGTTCTGCAGTTTCTCGGGAAACATGAACGAGCTTTTTACAAAAGAAAAAATGTTTTGTAATTAAAAACATTTCTTTAAATAAATAAATCTCGATCATGTTTTATAATAAATAAATAAGTTCAGAACCCGAAATGTTAAGTTCTCCTGAACAAAGCTGCTAAATTATCGTCATCTAGGAGCAAAATAATAATAAATATTATATTAAATGCTTCAATAGTTCCATATTAATAGTCCAAATAATGTCGTTTGGCCCTCACGCATTTTAACCTCAGCCATCCTGGTCCTCTGTGTACAAAGTCGTCCCCCCGCTGTACTCAGTGCGCACACAACGGAGATTCGTAATTTATAAAAAGCACAAAAGTCCGATTATAACGAACGTTTTATGATGTAACGCCGTCGAATGCTGCGACCCGACACGTTCATGGCTCACCTGCGGCCGTGGATGTCCGGAGACCAGACAGGTCAGCTCCAGCGTCTCGCCCTCGCGGATGGTGTAAACCCTCTCGCTGTAGCGCTCCTCCTCCACGTTACAGGTGTGGCCAGAGTGAACGATCTGGACAGCCGGGGGCGCTGTGAATGACAGGGGGTTTCGAACACACAACCGTCTGATTACAAGTGTATCAAATAAGATAAAGATGTATTTGTCACAACAGTGGTGATACATGATACAAGCAACGGTGAAACGGTTCCAGAATCACTCGGCCACATTTGTAGTTAAAGAGTATTTAACAAAATAAACATTTATATAGAAAAATAGTGTCGTCATAGTTGTGCCATACCAGCATAAAACTAAACATTTGCAATGCTTTATTAATAATATATATATAATAATCTCAAGGACTCCTCTGGTACCAGTGACGCCGGTTGAACTAAATCTCTCTGGCATTATAAAGCGTTTATGAGTCAGGTCTTTAATACCTGGCAACCAGGCAATCAGTGGCAAACGCCTTCAGCTGCGCGTCCCTTATCTATCTAAAGAAGTGCTGAAGGCACCGGCTCACAACTCCAGGACTCAGGTACAGATTCGGCTGCTCCAGAACGTATTATTAACGTATTATTAACAGTCACGGAAAGTGTAGAACAGTCTGCTGCTTTTAGAGCTGATTGTATTACGGATTGTATTACGCCAATCATCCTATGTTGTGTGTTTTGCTTTCAGATTCGGAGTACGGTGCACCACCCACATCCCAATCCCCCACCCCCGGGTTCCGAACCGGTGTGCCAGTGACTCCTTGCTTTTGATTTCACGTTTCAGAGCGACCTCATCCCTGTTAGAGTGATTTATCTTTTAATATTTTAAAATAAATATTTCTTTCTGTGAACTCCGCATCCTTGAGTCCGGTGTCCCTATTCCTCCGGCATAACGAGGCCGGCGTACAATACTCAACGAATGGTTGATTACATAAGTGACGGTTAAAGCAAGTTTAAAGAAATATGTCTTAAAAGATGTTCTAAAGCGAGAGAATGACTGAGTGGTACGAATGTCAGTAAAGAAGAGAGTTCCGGAGATGGTAATCATGAAACGTTTCCCCTTTATTGGGGGGATTCGTTTTCCTTGACTATCCTCGTGGCCCTTGACCGACTCATTTTTCCTGTACATGGACTGCAGTTCAGGAAGCCCAAGGTACCACAACCACTGCCACGACGGTACCGAAACCTCATTGTTGTGAACTATTGTAAGTGCTTTAGTTGTTTCTGTAGGATCATTGTTGCTTCCAATTCCACGTACGTCAGATGCATTAATTTACAGGGACCGTGTAGCCTACTGGGTAGAGCGTTGGGCTGTGAACCCAAAGCTTGGGGGTTCAAATCTGGGCTCTGCTACACAGCCACTGTTGGGTCCTTGAGCCAGACCGTTAACCCTGTCTGCTCCGGGGGGCCGTACGTTGACTGTCCTTGTTATAGCGTGTCCTCTGACTCCCAACTTCCAGGCACAACATTTCGTTGTTGTGTACATCTGTATACGTGTAACGACAAATAAAAAGCAATTTGTTTTCATTCTTAAATAAGTTCATTTCAGACCTATAACGTGGTTTAAATGCTGGTTAGCATTTTAGCAACAGTTTGATTTCTGTGCCAGCGTTTTGCCCTCCCAGTTCAGCATCATCATCTTCTTCTTCTGTGGATCTTAGGTTCGACAACACACACACACACACACCTCCCTCCCCTCGTCACAACTATAACAGCCGACGCTGTTCAGGGAGGTCTTTCTTAGCGATCGGAGTCTCCGGTGGTGTACGGCTGATATGCCCGTGATCCGGGAGTCTTTTCTGCCAGGGATTTAGCCGAAGACGCGTCTAGAAGGAGCTGTCAGAAATCGTTTAGCGGGCTCTAAATTTACATTTCCCCCGCCTGACTAGCCAAAACCGACGGAAACTCAAACTGACAAACCAAAAATAAATCCACAAAGCGTTGACAAACAACCCTATCGAGTGAACGCCATCAAGCAAAAGTACATTCTCCTGTGTGCCACATGCTGCTGTGCCCTGGCCTACTTCCATTCTATTTTTAGAAGAAAAAAAAGCCCCCCCCCCCCACATTTCCTTTTCTCCTGCTAATGTTCTCCTCCTCGTATTATCGGGACCTGAGCAGTCAGGGAAGGGGTCCTCAAACGTCGGCCCCACCAGCACAGGACGGGATCATTTTAAACACGGATTACAAATGAATGATGGGATATGAGGTTGAGATATTTAGAGGCTATTAAGGGCAGTGATGGCTTAGTGGTGGTAAAGGTACCGGGTTAGTACAGACCACATTACTGCTGAGTTGCCCATGTTGGGCCCCTGTGCGAGGCCCTAACGCCTCAATTACTCGAAATGGTTCCGTTGTAATCGTACGCCACGTAGACTAAATGCTGAAAAAGCATCATTTGTCATTACACACATACGTAGATTCTTTGTTGCCATTGTACGGCGCCCCCTGGAGCAAACCGGGTTAAACGTCTCACTCGAGAACCCCCACAGTGTCTGTGTAGCTGATCTTGGATTTGAACACCACACTCCCACCCCCAAACTTCCAGGTTGATACCCACAAGGCCACACTGCCGTCCATATACGGTCCTTAAATATTTCAGAATGTAGCCTCGTTTCCCGGAAGAAACCGCGCCCCAGTACTTTTCCTGGAACGCTGCCGCTCCTCGGGTTCTTGGCTCACAGTTTCCAGTTCGGATCAATCAAAACTGAATGAGGGAAACTGGAGATCCCGTTTATTCCAGAGGTTGTGACGCCCCGGTGGAGA
The DNA here is from genome assembly GCA_028566735.1 of Ammoglanis amapaensis. NCBI lineage: Eukaryota > Metazoa > Chordata > Actinopteri > Siluriformes > Trichomycteridae > Ammoglanis > Ammoglanis amapaensis. The sequence continues at coordinate 5,840 of JAOUQU010350083.1, forward strand.
AACTCAGGTAACCGAACCCTAAGTATGTCTTTCCATCCGGTTTGTAACCAAGTGCAGCTCGTTTGAGTACCAATCAGTGGTTGAACGAGTATTAAATCATTGTACTCAAAAAAAAAGTTCCGTTACTTTGATTGTTTTTAACTTACGTCGAATCTGAAGATTATTTGGATCTGCAGATTCTAAAGAGGAAAAGATTACAAGTCTTAGGACAAAACTTACTTCAATAAAAGTAAACGGTTGCAAAATGACAGTAACAAAAGTAAATATGATAAGTAACTTCCCAACTCTGCTTTCATATTTATTATCGTGCATCTGATTTGTGACAGATTTGTTTAGTTTTGTTTATCAGTAGCATGTTTAGGCCAATATACTGACAGCTTGACTGTCAATGAATAAAAAAACAACTACTGCAGCCAGAGTCTGAATCTCAGCTCTGCTACCTGCAGTCCTGTGGGGATAAAGAGCGACTGATCCGAGGCTGGAAGTGCCGCCGGGTCTTGATTCCTTCCAAACGAGGAATCTGTGGAAGTGAAAAGATTGAGAAACGCTGTCGGTGGATTTCGGTGGAACCTGAACGATCAGGTATCGGCTGCAGGAGAGGAAAATGGTGACGGCCGGGAACGGTGGTGCGACTCCATTTCTCACTCGGTCAGGACAGATGTTACCAGCACAACAGGCGGAAAACATCAGCCCACTTGTTCTTATCCGTATCTGATGATATTTATTTGATATCTGAGTCATCGTTGGCGGCTCGGGGCTGAACTGCGTCGTGTGTACGGGGTCCGGACGCCAGCGAACGCGCTTATGTAACGTACACGTCCTATTTATAGATAAGAGCACATCAATAATAGAGTATTATTAGGAAGCTTCCGGAAACCATCTTGTTTCGGCTTGTCTGTAGGAATTTGTGTCCAGCAAAGCAACTCACTACGTCCAAGCTTGGGTGAAGTCAATTAAAAAAGAATCGTATTTATTTTTTAATAGTTTTTTTAACGAGGGCAGTACAGGTGAACTTTTTTACGTAAAAGCACCAGATGTAGGCGGAACAGTGACTTTAGTCATCAGCACTGTCGCCTGGGTTCGATTCCCGAGAGCTTTCCGTGTGGAGTTTGCATGTTCGCCCAGTGTCTGTGTGGGTTTCCTCCGGTTTCCTCCCCACAGTCCAAAGACAGACAGTCCAATTAATTGGCGATACAGAAAATTCTCCTCCTGTGTGTGAGTGTGTGTGTGTGGGTGTGTGTGTGTACCCTGCAAAAGACTGGCGACCTGTTCAGGTGTTTGCTGTATTCGGCCAGTTTGTGTCCCACCGTGACCCTGAAAGGAACTGGTGGTAAAACCAGATAAGCACCAGATGGAATGTAACAGAAGCTTCAAGCATTCATCAGTTTATCATTTGAGTATTTTTTTAATATTTATATTTAAATAATGTTAATAGTCAATCATTTAAAAGTCAATAAATGTGAGGTATATTTGCTTCACTTCTGAATGTCTTAAAAATTCCTTTACAACTAATTTCAGTACAAATAAGTTGTTCAGTGTGTGACAAACTTTGATTTGTTTAGATTAAGTACAATCGAGACATTGGAACATGATGGTGTCGACTTGCACGTGGTTGACATCCGAGACGAGATTCGAACCCTGAATCTGAGTGGAAGTTTCTAGAAATGTCCAGTCTTCCGATCTGGATGGAATCTGATAGAGCGCCCTCGGGAGACGATTAACGACGGTAACATTCCAGCTCTCCAGGCAGTCCGTAGCGTTTTTAAACAAAGCAGTTCAGCGTTACACAGACGCTTGTAGAACAGATTAAATGTTTGTATTTTTTAATAAGAGGATTAACTGAATTTGCGCGTCGTAGAAATCCTGCGTGTCGACCGCGTTCGTACATATTGCGTTACGTTGCATCACGTCGGGCCGACTATAAAATATTCACCGGCAACCTTTCCGCTATCTACACCAGGCCACGAAACATCGATGGGTCGTGGATTCACTAAACAAATCTGGAATGAAAACAAATCGGCGGAGTAGAAAGAAGCTCGTCGGAAGTGCACGCTCAGCCGTTATGAAAAATCCCTCAAGATCGCGCGGGGGAACACAATTATTTTTTCCAGAGCTCGGCTTTTTGCTCATTAAAATGCGTTAGAGGTTTGCAAACAGGAAACGTGGAGGCTGCAGGAAAGACAAAAACAGGGATTCTAAGTACAGCCATGTGGAATAAACAAAAACTCGCCTCTTGGACGACAACATCACACTTGTAGACAAATAAAATAAAATAAAAATAATCATTCGGATCGTGCGACAAGATATTCTGCAAGCACACCGGCACCGAGATTCAAAAATCCTCTGATTGAAAATGTATCAGCGCCATCTAGCGAGCATATATGGAAAGTTTCTTATAGGGATGTAACACAAAGAATCATAAAGAATCGATTCACTTGGGGCAAGATTTAAACATTGAGAATCATTTTTAAATGAATCAAAATTCAACTTAAACAGTAGAGGGCGCTGGTGCTAGATTTGATTTATTTAACTCAAAATGTGGAACCAGCATTTTGGGGTGTTGTTTTCACCTCTATTAGAAACAAAAGTTTTGATAAATACACACGTTGAGATTAAATATAAATGAAGTATTAACAAGGTGGTTTAAAACCTGTCACCAACACACACCCCTTGAGGTCAGTACAGGAACTCACAATCTTTAGTTTCACAAAATATTTATAGTGCTGTGAATACTAAATAGTAATAAAAACAATAATAAGAGTTCCAGTCTTTAATGCAGGGTTCCGGAACTTTCAGTGATGGTCTGTGATGTGATGTGGCGCCGAGTCGAACCTGCAGCGATGTGGATAATGGACACAGATGACCCTCGGGACGGCTGATATGCCGACCGGTGAATTCTACACGCCAATTTATCCGCAAATGTCCAATTTGAAGATCGTTTTTCATTCCGTTTGCCACAAAATGAGTCGAATTGTTAAAGGAGTCGGTGACAATGGATGAATAAATATTCAGTGTGACAATGTTGGAAGTTCAGAGGTGTTCGGTCTAGTCTAGAATTGTTGTGTATGTCTACTTGTAGGTGTTATAACCTGTACTTTTGCTATTACTACAGTAAAACGTGTGACATGTGTAATAACATCTGTTACTGAGTAAAAATCACAGCTGCGAAACCGGTGTAGTCTTATTAAGTAAAAAATAAATCAATAACAATCACACAATCTGGCAACCCTGTACACAACAGACAAATATATCTCATTACAAAGTGTTTTTAATGATCTATTGATTGTTACATTTGTTAATTTCAAATAATTTTTTAGTAAAATGCATTACTAGTCTAGAATAAACGATTTAGGGCTTGAGCGCTGTCACTTGGGGAGCAACGGGTTATAAATTTTGTGAAATGTTTTGTGAGGTTCTGACACATCCCAAAATCTGAATTCAAACAACTGTTGTGATATATGTGTTTCTCTGGGCTCAAAGGCATCTAGGATGGACCATCATACACTGGAAACATGCTTTGTGCTGGATGAACATTAAAAATATATATATAATTTTAAACTACAGACTCGTACATATCATGTGAAGCACCAAGTGGGGTCACATATATATTTACATGGGTACCGGTGAGGATAACGCACTTGTGTCTGATATCTTTAGTCATATCCAATTCCTGGTCGCCACTGCAGCAGATTATTTTTACTCTCTCCTGATTTCATTTATTGGTAAAGTCATTCAAACTAAATTCCCCCTCCGGTTAGTTATAGAACCGAACTGCTAAACTAAAGAGCTACGTGAGTCGAATTTGATGATCCACACTCAGGATTGGAACATTTTTATTAGTGTGAAGTGGACTAAAAGAAGAGAGCGCACTACTCCACCCACAGAGGATCAGACGACTGCACCGCATTTTGTCCATATAACCTTGGTTCGACTTGTAACCTTTATTGTACTATGGGTTTGTTCATTTTAAAATAAATAATACTAATCAGGAATCAGGAGGCCGTGTCGGTAGGCCGTCGCTATGGCAACAATTGGCATTTCATTCACAGTGAGGGTCAAAAAGCTCCAAAAGTTCTCGAGAGCAAAACGATTAAACCACACGGACCGGGGGGGAAAAGTCACTAAAAATGAGTCCAAACAAGAGATAATTCCACGAATAATTCCACATAAGGAGACAAAATGTAACCTCAGTAAAGGGTCACGGATTCAAACTACCATGCTTAATTGCTTGAAAAAATATCACATTTTAATCAATAAATAAAACTAAAGTTCAAATAAATAATATTCCATCTTATATGATTTTTAGCAGCACAAACATTTGAACATTGTGCAAATTTGTCAAGAAAAACATTCAGAGTTTCTCCAGGGTTGCCAGATTGCATCACTAGTTTTTAAGTCAACTACCTGCTCCAAAGATTGTGGAATGTTTGCTAAATAAAAGCTGTCCAAGAACGTGTAGAAAATACCAATCTGGCAACACTAAGCCTCATCGTGTGGAGCTCCACAGCACCCCCCTCTCCTATCCAAAGTCTCATGTCAAATTGTGGCCAGGTTATGTATTGCAGCTAAATAACACATTCTACATCCCTAAATGTATGTTTGAATGTCACATGAATGTGTTTTTTTCTATTTTATTTTAATTTAAAATAAATATCATCAGATTTATATATAAATGTCTTACATACATAAAAGAGACACAGTGCCCCCTTCTGGTAAAAAAGTAACTAAGTAACGTTTACTTTAAGTTCATTTTAGCCAGAATGAAATCAGGCCGTGTTTGATATTAAGGATTCGTGATCCCCAAAACACCAGATGTGAAATATGGAGGAATTATTATACAGAGCGGCTTTTGTTAATGTTTTGTCCCGACTCTGGACTGAGAATGACTTTTAAAAAAACTGCTGGCATGGACACCACTATCACAGACAGTACCGCATACACACAGCAGGGGTCGCAATCTCAGCAGCCATGAAGAATTCTCTCTTTCTCTCGTTCCATCACATCCGATCAGCACAGTCTGTGTAAATGCCCTACAGCGGAGGTCTGGCGTATTAGACGCCTGTGTTTCGAGACGAGTGTTAACTGCAGTCGTTGTTAATTGAGCGTAATGTGTTGGGAGTCGACTGAGAATCGACGTGCGTTCACGTGCGTTCACATGCGTACACGTGTGTTCACGCGCACTTTCTCAGGTCACGACAGCTGGCGGAATATTGATGTGTAACAGTCGACAAGCATAAAAAAAGAAATATTAAAAACATTTTGCCTACAATACAATATGATTGTAATATATTAGATTACAATACAGATACGAAGAGGAATATTTTTGCCTTTGCTTCAATAAATGACCAAAAATATGTAATTAATATAATTATAATAAACCTATAATCACCTTAGTTTTGTAATTAAATGTGGCCAATAGACTTATTTTTTAGAAATTAATTAAAAAAACATTTTTAGTGACTGTTATTAATGAATATAAAAAACATGTAATAACACTATTTAAAGTAATAATAATAATAATATTGTTTTGCCTCAATCATTGGCATTGCACAATAATAATAATATTAATATTAATACCTTGTTTTTGTCTTTAAGAAAAATGGAACTTAATATCATATACGAAATATTTGCCTCTACATGTGACTATGAAAAAATAAAAAATAAAACTTAACATAAAACATTCCTTATTAAAATTATAATAAAAGCATGAATGATCTTAATATTTATATTCATAAAAATGTTTTGCCTCCATCAATGATTAGGGAATATAAGAATAACTTATTCCTTTTTATTGGATGTAAAAGCGAACATAATAATAATAATAATAATAATAATAATAATAATAATAATAATAATAATAATAATAATAATAATATTTACACTATTTTATCTAAAAAGAACCTACAACAGGACTCGTTAGTAGTTCATTAGTAGTTAAAAATACAAACAGAATTCTATTCATCTTTTATACTTTGTGTATTTGATATCTATCATCTATTATTATTTGTAATTGTGCACTATAGGGGACCACTGGATTTGGGAGATTCGAACCCTGGCTCCTCTCTTCTTATAATCGCTGTGACGTCACTGGTCGACTTTCCTCCGGGTTTCCGAGCATCATTAAGGACAAACGAAATGACATTTAAAAGAAAATATTTAACAGATGTGACTTGATTTGCGGGGGTTTCGGTGACAGGACTGGATGTGGAAGCGGGGTGTGATCCGGGTGTGATCCGGGTGTGATGCGGGTGTGATCCGGATTTGATCTGGGTGTGATCCGGATTTGATCCGGGTGTGATCCGGGTGTGATCTTACCGTACACCCCCTGGCTGAGGATCCCCTTGAAGAAGGCGGCCAGCAGGCAGAGGAGGGAACAAACTACATCCATCTTGATGCCTGTGTCAACATGTCCAGCGTGTTAATGCGATTCCTTCTCTCGGCGCTGAAAGGCTTCATACGGGACGGAGACGAGCCGGATTTCACGCAAAACGCTCCACGCAATTCAGCGATAAATCCCCCGCCGGTGAAGGATGGGAGGGATGGAGGGTTCCTCGCCTTCCTCGCGTGGACATGTTTGTGTGTGTGTGTGTGTGTGTGTGTGCGCGCGCTCCGGCATCCACGGACCTCGCAGGGATCCCGGGCAGAATTAGATCCGATTCGTGGTGATTAATTCGATCCTCAAATCCGGTTTGGGAGGAAGGG